>JAWZYU010000427.1:0-141000 GCA_038380435.1 Ryuthela nishihirai | reverse complement strand
GAATGGGACAATTTTAAAAAGGCTTTTTTGGAAACTAACAGTACTCTTTTAGGAAAAAAGGAGCAGAAGAGACAGAATTATTTAAGTGATAAGGCACTTGAGCTTATTTCAGACAGAAAAAACTGCAGGAATGACCTTAAGCAATACCCAACTAGTCCTAATAGAGAGCATTACAGAGAGCTTAATAAACATGTAAAGGATCAGTTAGCTCCTGTTAAGAATCTTTGGAATCTTTGGCTTGGCTGACAAAGCTGAGAAGCAGTTAGACAGCACAACAGCAGAGTACCAGATAGTTAATATTTTGTGTGTTAGAAAATGGACAGGTATACAGGGATTGAAGGATAAACAAGGTAAAGTTATAGAAGGTGAGGATTCTGTCATGGGTAGGTGGGCTGAGCATTTCAGTGATGTTCTAAACAATGTGGTTAGTTCTATTCACATTGTTTATAACGATGATAGATGCATTATTGGCTTTAGTGTTGACCCTATTACACAGTGTGAGTTATTTTAACTGTTTCTAAACTTAAACTATATAAATTTCCTGGGGTAGGTGAAATTACTATGGAAATGCTTAGAGCTGGAAATGTTCTGGTTACTACATGGATGACTAAAATTTTGAATATCTCTTATGATAAAGAAATGGTTCCTAAGGATTTTACCAAAAAAATGATCGCAGTTCTTGTGATAACTATATGGGTATCAGCCTACTTTCTGTTCCAGGTAAAGTTCTTTGCTTGAGTGTGCTTAATAGAATTAAGAATTTGGTTGACAGTCAATTGTGTGATGAGCAATGTGGATTCAGAAGTGGTAGGGAATGTGTATATCAGATATTTTCACTCAGGCAGATTCTTGAGAAATGTTTAGAATTTCAGAAACCTTTGGTTGCTAGCTTTGTTGTTTCAGAAAGGTTTTTGACTCTGTTGATCATCATAATTTGTGGTTGATTGTGAGATTGTATGGCATACCAGACAAGTTAGTTAACATAATGAAAGCTCTCTATAATAATACTGAGTCATGTGTGAGGGTTGGTAAGTCGTAGCAATTGGTTCAGCATTGCTTCTGGTATTCGACAAGATCTCCTTTCCTCTTTAGTTTGGTATTTTTGTTGATTATGTTATGCAAAATTCTTTGCAAGAGACAGGATTTTGGCCTTAAATGGTTTAGAGATTTAAAATATTCTGATTTAGATTATTCAGATGATTTGGACTTGTTGGCTAATGATGTTGATGAGATGAATTCTTTCATTAGGGCTGTTAATGAGTAATGGAGATGGTTTGGCAATAGAGATGGTTTGGTAATAAACATAGATAAAATCTAAAGTGATGAAAATTGGTCAGTGAGGTGGTGCTTGTGTCTCTGAATGGTTGCACCCTTGAACAAGTGTCTCAGTTTAATTATTTTGGAAGTTATGCAACAGATACTAGTGATGTGCAGCATGAGATTGGTTGGTATCTTTGGGTTTAATGGTGCAACGGCAACTAAGGCCCTAATGCGCCAGACAAGACAAATAAATAAAAATAAAATAGAAATCATGAAAACCCACAACCAAAGCTAAAAGCAACAATGTAAAGATGATAAAATATAACACAAAAGCCAACAAAAATAGAGAATGTAAAAGGTTAATAAGTATAAAACCGGAAAAATAACATATGTAGAAGGCCCAAGTAAAAAATAACAAGTGCAAGAGATTACAACCGTTTAAAATAGCCACAATAACGTAAAAATTCAAAGACAGGAGTTAAAAGTGATTCATCTGATAAAAGATGTCAGAGTGTAAGTGGTTTGGACACAAAATCATGAAAAGTAAAATACAGACAACATTCGAGGTTAAAACAAGGGCAATGAATTAAAATATGTTTGATAGTTAAAACAATGTCACAAAACTCACACTTAGGTTCATCGTCCTGCCAAAGAAGAAATGAGTGTGTGTAATAAACGAATGATCTAAGTGGAGTTAAGCAAGTACAACTTCCTCCTTGCGATTCCTGTGGTAACATGACTGCCATGGTTTGATTTCAAAGAACTTGTTAGTAAGGTGTTCTGACCAAGATCTCTGCCAATGTGCCCGGAACTCGATGGTAAAATGATACCGGAAATCCGGATATGGAACCGGCAATGGAGAGTCGGACAGGGGAGTGGCCGACTTGACAATAGCATCTGCCAAGTCATTGCCCCTGATATCATTACCAGGCACCCAACAGAAATGGATGGTTGTTGTGGCTGGCACGCGATGGAGCTGCTGGCAGATCTTTGAAAGAACTGGGTGTGGCTGATGCCTCACTGAGATCAAAGTCTGCAGCGAGCTAAGTGAGTCGGTGTAAAGCACACATTGATGAATGTAGGTCCAAGGCAAGACTACAGTGAAGATGGAACATTGCAATAGGATCTGGTCTGCAATGATTACATCACAGCAGACCATGGTCGATCCCACTGATGTCCCAGACTTTGAGCCATCTGTGAAGACAGGCAAGAAGCTTGGATGCTCAACACGATGGCTGGCAAAGAGTTGCTGATACACACAGTCGGATGTAAAGGTCTTTCCCCTGTCCTGCAAAGAGAGGAATCACAAGAAGGGGAAACAGTGAGCCACAATGTAAGTGGCCCAACTGTTGACTGTGAGATACTATCCAGCCTGGTGTTGATGCCTCTGAGGTTAATTTGGGCTCGCAAACCAAAAGGACAAAGGTCAGCTGGCTGATTAGTGTAAAGCATTTCCCACTTTGGATTGAAAATGTAGTCCCAAGTGGGATGGCCAGGCAGGGATTGCAATTTAGATGCGTATTGTAGGGATAACTGCTGACAGCGAAGAGATAAAGATGGTTCATTGGTCTCAACGTAAAGACTCTGGACCGGTGAGGTGTGGAAGACTCCTGTGCAAACACAGAGGGCCTGATGATGAAGGGAGTCCAGCACTTTCATCACCGAATTCCAGGTGGAGTCGTACACCTTTTCTCTGAGTTGGTTGTTTGTTTGGTTGTTTGGGGTTAAATGGCGCATTAGCAGCTGAGGCCATAATGCACCAAACGAAAGTCTAAAAAGAAGAAAGTTAAAAGTCATGTCACCCTCAACCAATTTTTAAAAATAAATTATGCACATAACAAGAAAAATGTAAAACAATAAAATTAAATGTTGAGAGCAACAAAAACAAATGTATAAATATGTTCAATAAAAAATAAACCTAGGTGTAAACAACCTGGGTTAAACATATAGAATAAGAAATAGGGAGGTAAAACTATAAGCGAGTAAAATAACCATATATCGTAAAAATTTAAAAATAGAGGTAAAAGAACAATGGTCTGATAAGAGATGTCCGAGTGTAAGGGACTCAGATGTAAAATCATGATGGTTAAAAAACATATGTCGTTCAAAGGACATGTTTTCATGACATTGTTCACATGGACATGAGATTAAAATATGTTTGATAGTTAAAATGGTGTCACAAAATTCACACTTAGGTACGTCATCTGCCCATAGAAGAAATGAATGAGAAATAAACGAATGACCTAAGCGGAGCCGAGCAAATACAACTTCCTCCTTGCGATTCCTGCGGTAACAAGACTGCCATGGTTTGATGATAGGTTTGATCTCAAAGAGCTTGTTCGTAAGCTGTTCTAACCAAGATCTCTGCCACTGTACCTGGAGATCGATCATGAAATGCTACCAGAAATCCAGATATGGAACTGACAATTGAGAGTCGGACAGGAAAGTGGCTGACCTGGCAGCAGCATCTGCCAAATCATTGCCAGTGATACCGAAGTGACAGGGCACCCAACAGAAATGTATGGTGGCGGCGGCTGCCAGACGATGGAGCTGCTGGCAGATCTTAGAAAGAACAGGGTGAGGCCAATGCCTCACCGAGATCAAAGCCTGTAGCGAACTAAGTGAATCAGTGTAAAGCACACACCGATGATGATGCTTAGCCGTCATGTGGTCCAAGGCGAGCCTGATAGCATGCAACTCTGCAGTGAAGATGGAATACTGCAGTGGGATCTGGTCTGCAATGATTACATCACAGCAGACTATGGCCGATCCTACTGACGTGCCGGACTTCGAGCCATCTGTGAAGACAGGCAAGAAGTCAAGATGCTCAGCATGATGGTTGGCGAAGAGTTGCCGATACACACAGTTGGGTGTAAAGGCCTTCCCTGTCCTGCACAAGGAAAAATCACAGGAAGGGGAAACGGTGAGTCAAGGTGGAAGTGGCTCAGCTGTCGACTGTGCGACACTATCAAGACTGGTGTTGATGTCTCCGAGGTAGCCTCGGGTTTGTAAAGCAAAAGGACGAATGGCAGTCGGCCGATTTGTGTAAAGCATTTCCTACTTTGGACTGAAAACACAGTTCCAAGTGGGATGGCCAGGCAGGGATCAAAATTTAGATGCGTATTGTAGGGACAACAGCTGATGGTGAAGAGATAAAGACGGTTTGTTGGTCTCGACGTAAAGACTTTGGACCGGTGAGGTGAGGAAGGCTCCTGTGCAAACACAGGAGGGCCTGGTGATGGAGGGGGTCCAGCACCTTCACCACCGAATCCCAGGTGGAGTCATATACCTGGGATTCATAGTCCAGTTTCGACCGGACAAGTTTATGGTATAAGCAGAACAGAGAACATCGGTGGGGACTGGTAGTAACAAGAGGTCTGATCACTACCAGTCCCCACTGATGTTCTCTGTTCCACTTGTACTGTGCTTGGTGGGGAGTGGTAGTGACAAGAGGTTCAGCTCCCCACAAGAGAGAGGAGAGGACCTTGACGATGTTCAGTGCCAGCATGCACTTGGACCTGAGATGACGTGTGATAAAAAGGACAATTTCCAATTGAAAATGAGACCGAGAAACTCGGTCTCTGCCACAACTGGAATGGCTCGGGATTCAGATGAAGATTACACTTGCGGCAAAAGTGCACACAAGCGGCCTTCTGTGTGGAGAACCGAAACCCGTTTGCTGTCGACCAAACGGAAAGATTATTCAGGGCAATCTGCAGTTGTCTTTCAATGACCCTCATGCTGGACGAAGACCAAAAGATGCTAAAGTCATCAACATAGACGGCATTGCCTACAGTCGGTGGAAGTTGCCATGTAACGGAATTTATCTTGACAGCAAAAAGCCTAACACTCGGGACGCAGCCTTGTGGCACACCCTTTTCTTGGGGGAAAAGCTGTGACAGTGTTGCCGACACAAACTCGAAAATTACAAGATGATAAAAAGTTTGCAATGAAGATCAGCATGTGACCTCGCAAGCCGAAGCTATGGAGGTCACGAAGAATGCCAAATCTCCATGCTGTGTTGTACGCTTTTTCGATGTTGAGGAAAACACCTTGACACCACGTACTCTTGATGTAAAAATTGTCCAAGGGATATTGATCGGTGACTGTCCTTTGTGGAGGAGTGATAGTTATCTTATTTGGCCTCGGTGGGGACCCCTTCAGTTTGGAAGGTCTAGCTGTCTGAGGATGGGAAGGAGGAGGCCTTCCAGTGGAGGTGGAAGGCTGAGTTGCAGGAATGGATACCTGGGTTGCTGTCGGAGTCAACACCAACATCAGTTTCACCTGTGTCAGGAAGTATTTAGTTGCAGGTGAGAAAGACTCAGTAGGTGGTACACTGATGTCAGTCTGCACTGCCACAGAAATCATTTGAATGATGGGCTTTCCAATGACTGCACTGGCATAGGAAACCTTGCCAGGTGGGGTGGGTGGAGCAGCCAGCTTTCTTACCTCAATGTATGAGATATTCCTCATGATCTTTAGGTGTTGCAACTCCTTTTCTCCTTCCATTTGGGCAGTCGCTGGAATATGCTGGATGGTCATCACTACAGTTCACACAGCTTGCCTTTTCTGCTGTACAGTCAGGATCAAGGTGATCCTTACTGCCACAGAGAGAACAGGTGGGTTTGCCCTGGAAAGTTGTGCAGGCGTGACTGTATATCTGTCACTGAAAGCAGTGCCGAGGGTTCGGAATATATGGTCATACCTCACAATACAAAAAAAAAAATTCCATCAAGACATTAACATGTCTTAATGGAAGAAGGCAGGTGTGGCGTGTTGAAGGTTATAATCAGTACCAGGTTGGGTAACAAATTTCCTCCTCAGTGACTTTCAGAAGGCCCCACTCAGTTATCACACCCCAAGAGGAATTTGTGGGGAATGACATCGACAGACACCCCACCAATCTCTGTGACTTTCAGGAATAGTTCCCAGTGTTTGGAACAAGCGGTCTCAACTTACAAGTTGCCGGATTGTAAGTGCTTGACGAATTTTGGCTCTCCTGCAAGACCTTTCAAACCCTCGTTGACAAAAAATGGTCCCAAGTCACTGATGATCCATGGAATGGGTCATCAGTGGGAAAGAAGACACAGACAAAGATGACAGCAGAGATAACAAGGAAAAAGGGTGCCCATGTCGAGCTCTCTTGTTGGCATTGATGGTATAAATTTCTTCAACTCAAATGTTTGTTTTGTGTGGTACAGTGCCCACTGTCCCCAGAGGGACCCTACAAGGGAACACCCAGTCGGGCACCAGGGCTAGGCAGGCATTATACCCACACAGACAGTGAGCCAAGCCCTCACAAATAAATAAAAGGAAAATGAAAAGAGACAAGAGTAGAAATAAACTTTCTACACAAAAGGAACAAAGATTAAAATATCAAAAATTATGAATGGCCAAACTGGCCAGGACCTGCTCACCAGGAGCTCCATTTACCAGAAGAAGAGGCAGTGTGTAGCAATGGCCTCAGAATTTGCTGCCCAGCCCTGCGATGATCAGGCTCCCCAATGGCAAGGTGGCCAAAGGGGAACCTGCCAGTCATGAGCTGAGAAGTTGGGGACCCCCGAGCAACTACCAGGATCCTCCTTTCCCAGGACACAGGTCTCCGTGCACTGTAAATATGCAGACGAGCATTCAGGACCCTGTGAAGGTACCCAAGCCAGCGGAACCTTCACAGTGTGGTCCCATCACTGTGTACAGGAGCTCACACTGAGGGATGTGAGATTAACAGGCAAATAAGGATTGCCTCTGGGACATTTGAGAATCTATGGAGAATGTGGAGAAATAGGAGTAAACACCTAAAGATTAAAATTAGAGCGTGTAATAGTTTGGTTCTTTCTAGGGTTAGTTATGGTAGTGAAACTTGGATGCTTTGTAAACAAGATAACAGGAAACTTGATGCTTTTGATTCTAGATGCTTATGCAGTATCTTGGGCATTAGGTGGTTCAATTTTGTAAGTAATGATGAGGTTAGGCAAAGGAGTCGGCAATCTCCTTTAAGCAGCATATTGTGCAGAGAGAGTCTCTGTTTGTTTGGCCATGTTGTCCATATGGATAATTATAGATTAGCGAATAGGGTTATAAACAGTGTGCCTAAAGGCCTCAGAAAGAGGAGAAGACCTAGGATGCGGTGGACAGACAATATCAAACAGGACCTTGTTAGAATTGGTGTGCAGTGGCGAGATGCATCAGATATATCTCATTACAGATATGCTTGGAGAACTAAAATGCATGGTCTGGTTGGACCTCAACAGCCCATGGTTGTTTGAGGATGATGATGAATTGTAACATCTGTACAACTAAAACTACGCAACTTCACAGGATCCTGGTGCTGACCATTTATACCAACTAGACTGGCTAAAGTTGGTACTGAAACTGATCTCGGGCAGGAGTGTTAGGTCCTTTTGGTACTGGTAGTTCCAATGGAAATGGGGAACGTCTCCTACAGATAAGTAAACTTAATGGTTTCTCAATACAAACACATACTAGAAATGTTAGGACATTTATATATACAAATGGGTTTCACCTGATGGGTTGAACAGGAAAATAATAGACTATGTTTTAATTAACAGCAAATGGGCTAGTTCAGTTAGAAATACCAGATAATAAAAGGGAGCAGAAATCAAGTCTGACCATTACCTTGTCAAAAGTGTCTTGCAACTAAAGCTTAAGAATGTTAATGTTGTGATAATGTTAGGAGAATTACTTTCATAACTGAAGGTTTGAAAGATACAGATGTAGCCAAAGCATACCATGAAAAGTTAATTAGTCATTATCCCTTCCCCTGTCCAGCCTTAAAAATTGGTTTTCATCCAGAGGTCAAGCTATTTTCTCCCTATGCTCAACTAAAAAATAATTTTCAGTTTAGAACTTTTTTGCCAAATAACTAATGAAAGGAATTATGGCATGCTATATGCCAAATTAATCAGAATTTAGTTCTTGATTTTTTTGAAAATAAAATATTTAACAAAAAAGATGACAAGTTTTTTTTAATAGGACTGTTTTAGAGTTGTGTAATAAAAAAATGCATCTGTCAACACAAATAAAAATTTATTTAAAAAACACTAATGATATTATTATTTATTATTAGTTTATTAAAAAACACTAATAGAAATGATTATAACGTACATGAATAGAAGGGCTATTTATTTCTAAATAACAAAAAAATTATTTTCTTATTTGATTTATTATTTATTATTAGTTTATTAAAAAACACTAATAGAAATGATTATAACGTACATGAATAGAAGGGCTATTTATTTCTAAATAACAAAAAAAATTATTTTCTTATTTGAAGTAAACATTTCTTCCATTTTGCAATTTTTTTTTCTCCATCCCATACTTTGAGAAAAGTTCAGACTTGTTGTAGAGTCCAATAAACAAGTCAACTTTAGAATATTTTTAATAAATAACTAATCAACAGAAATAGGCTGTGTTATATACCAAATTAAAGAGAATTTAATTCTGAATTTTACTAATGCACAAAATTTGAACATTGTAAAAACAGATTAATTTTAATAAGACTTTTTACAGTAGTATACCAAAAAAAAAAGGTACATATTTCATAATTACTTCCAAAATCTTCCATTTTTAAAAATATCAGTATTTTGTTACTTATCAGGAGATTTTAGAAACTTTACGGAAAAATTTGTTGATAATAGTTCAAATCACACTTCTGAGCTTCAATTAGGGAATTGCTTCAGCATAGAATAATGTTAACAAACAAATAGGCAATACCTTATATAAATAAAAAAAATGGAAATCAGATGGCTTTAACAAATTATTTATGTCATCCCATCCATCCCATCCTCAAGCAACCATGGGCTGCAGAAGTCTAACCAGACATTACAATTTAGTTCTCCAAGAATATCTGTCCTGAGTTACATCTGCTGCATCTGGCTACTGCACACCAATTCTAACAAGGTCCCGTTTGACATTGTCTGCCCGCAGCATCCTAGGTCTCCCCTCTTTCTGAGGCCTTTAGGTACACTGTTCACAACCCTATTCGCTAATCTATAATTATCCATATGGGCAACATGGCCAAAACAACGGAGTCTATCTCTGCACAACATGCTACTTAAAGAAGGTTGATGACTCCTTTGTCTAACCTCTTCATTACCTAGAAAGTTGAACCACCTAATGTTCAAGATACTGGAAAAGTATCTAGAATCGAAAACATCAAGTTTTCTGCTATCTTGTTTACAAAGCGTTCAAGTTTCACTACCCTAACTAACCCTAGAAAGAACCAAACTATTATACAGTCTAATTTTAGTATTTAGGTGTATACACATATTTCTCAACACTCTCCATAGATTCTTAAAAGTCCTGGCAGCATTCCCTGTTAATCTCATGCCGCCACATCACCAGTATCTGTTACATAGCTCCCAAGATAATTGAACTGTGACACCTGCTCAAGGCTGCAACTATTCAAATTAACTGAATCACAGCCTGCCTGACCAATTTTCATCACTTTAGTTTTCTCTCTGTTTATAACCTGATCTACTCTAGTACTAGTCTCATCAACAGCTCAAATGAGAGTTCATCTCAACATCATTTGCCAAAAAGGTTAAATCATTAGCATAATCTAAATCAGAAATTTTGGTATCTCCAACCATTTAAGACCAAAATCTTTCCCTTGCAGTGAATTTCACATTACATAATCAATAACCAAATTAAAGAGAAAAGGAGATAAAATGCACTCTTGTCGAACACCAGAAGCAATGTTGAACCAATTGCTACAAGCCTTACCAACTCACACACGACTCAGTGACTGAATCACAGCCTGCCTGACCAACTTTCATCACTTTAGTTTCCTCTCTTTTTATAATCTAAACTAACCTAATGACAAGGTTGCCTTTTGATTCTATAATAAACCTAAAGTGTTATTATAGAGAGCTTTCATTATGTTAACTAACTTGTCTGGTATGCCATATGATCTAACAATCAACCACAAATTATGACAATCAACAGAGTCAAAAGCCTTTTTGAAATCTACATAGTAACCACAGGTTTCTGAAACTCTAAACATTTCTCAAGAATCTGACTGGGTGAAAGTATCTGATCTATACATCCCCTACCACTTCTGAATCCACATTGCTCATCATGCAATTACCTGTCAACCAGATTCTTAATTCTATTAGGTACAATCATGCAAAGAACTTTACCTGGAAAAGAAAGTAAACTGTTGTCCCCTATAGTTATCACATAAACTGTGATCTGCTTTTTTAAAAATAGGGATAATAATAGCTCTATTTATGCCATACTTGAATAAAATATACATCAAATTAAAAAAGGAAATCTTATTTCTCAATCCTGAATTATATATTTTTTTTATAAGATATGTAACAAAAAAACTTAAAACGTTAATTTTTATTTTTAAAAAAATCATTTTTTTTTGTTGTACTTTTTTTTTGTTTGTAAGAATTGAAATATACGTCCTTGGCCTCTCATTTCGAATTCTGCGAACGTATACAGACGTCCTGGACATTGGAAGGATTATGATAATCGTGGTTTGCTTACTGCTGAAGTTGAGAAAGAATGGGATCAGTTTAAACACACTTTTCATGAGACCAACAGTACATTTTTTTGGAAATGTTGGGCTCAAGAAAAAAAAAAAGTTTTGTTACTTTGTACCTTTTTGGTTAAAAAGTTACAGAGTAAACAAAATTATTTGAGTGATAAGGCTATGGAACTTATTTATGAAAGAAGAAAGTGCAGGATTAATGTGAATCAAGACCCCATTGATCCTAAGAGATGGCATTACAATGAGCTTAATAAATGTTGGTAAGAATCTTTGTTTGATAGCTTGGCTGTCAAAGCAGAGGAAGAAGTTAAACAGCACAATTCAGGGGTTAAACCAAATAGTTAATGTTTTGTGGGAAGAAACAGACAGGTAGACAGGGATTGAGAGATAAACATTGTAAGGTGATTGAAAGTGAGGATCTTGTGATGGCTAAGTGGTATTTTAAGCAATGAGATTATATCTACTTGCATTGTTTGTAACGAGGACAGATGCATTACTGGCTTTAATGTTGGCCCTATATCAAATTCTGAAGTTGCTTTGGTTATCTCTAAATTAAAATTTCATAAATCTCCAGGGGTAGATGAAATCACTACTGAAATGCTTAGAACTGGGAACACTTGTGTTGGCTGATGAAATTTTGAATATTTTTTATAATAAAGGTACATTTCCTAAGGATTTTACAAAAGCTATTATCCCTATTTTTAAAAAAAGGTGATTGCAATAATAATAATAATTTATTTCACTGGGAGGGGGGTTACAGTAAAGCCAAGGTATAGGTTATTTTGGTTATTAATTTAAACGTTGAAGTGGCTTGATGCCCCAGTGCATTTGAGAAATTAAAAAGAAATATTGAGGATAGTACAAAAATACAAACATCTTTACAGGAATTGCATAATTATTTGATACATATAAACAAAATGACAAGTTGAACAGACAAAGACAAATATATAATACGAAAAATGATAAGAAACATAGTAAACTTAGTGGGAAGAAAAAGAAGGTTTAAGACAACAGAGAGTAATATTAAATGAATGAGCAGGGGGAAAAAAAAGGTTGCGGATAATCAAGACAAAGAGCAAAGATGGGGAGTGGGAATAGGAGTGAGAAGATATTGTTGGTCAAACATTTCAATATTCTAATAGGAGTGGAGTAATATAGTTTTTGAATTTTGTTTTAAAATTCAAAGAAGTGATATCACTTTGTAGAGGGTTCCAAGTTGAGGTAGTTTGAAAGACAAAAGAAATTTCACCATACTTAGCTTTGAAAACCTTGGAAGTAGAAAACATTTTATTATCAGAGTAAAACATGTGGCAATGTCATAATCGAATGTAGTGTATAAGAATCGAATGAAAGGCATGAAACTTGTTATAAATAAGTCTCATCTTGTTATAAATAAGTTTCTTCTAAATTCAGGAGTGGGAATTTGGTAATTGGAACGAATATTGATAAGTGTTAGAGATTCTTGTTTGTTAAAACAGATTTTGCTGATGATTTTTAGAGCTCCAATTTGAACTTTTTCTAAGTTATAAGAGTTCTTTTTATTAATACCAAAAAGAGCGGAAGCACAATATTCGAGTTTCAGTCAAATCGGATTTTATAGAACATTGGGGCATAGGAGGATATATAGTTTCGAATGTACTTCAAGATATAAGTTCTTTAGAAGTTTGAAGCAAAGGTTTTATTAATGTGAATTCCAAAGTCAATAATTGTCTCTCAATGACACTTTCTAAAATTTTGCTTAAAGCACAAGTAACTGAAATAGGTCGATAGTCCAGAGGGTTAAAAGAATTTGAAATTTTAGGTATAGGTAAGGATGATGGATCATTAGAGTTAAATGAGAAATTAATTAGAACACACAGGGATGCAACAATTAATGGAGAAAGATTTCCTTCTGGATCTAAAGACAGGATTCCTTCTGGTCCAACACTGCAAGTGTTTTTTAGTGAATTATAAGGTTAAGAACTTCAGTTTCGTTAACATTTTTTAGCTTAAAGATATGGATTATTCTAGCTTAGGATTATTAAATGATTTATTGGAATAGGACAATGACTCATTTGCATGATTTTCTGTAGAAGTGCAGGTTTCACAGAACACATTATTTAAAACATTAGCAATGTCTTTAGGATCATAGAAGAAATTGTCATTGTAAAAGATCTTATTAATTTTGGTTTAATTTCTTAAGTTACCAATATTAAAATTCAAAATATTTCATTACCATTTAGATTAATGACGGAAAATCAATTAAGAAAATATAAATGCTTTAATAATATAAATAATATTGATTATCATTTTTAATGCTACTGTTGACCAGATTACGGAAAGTTTTATAGTCCTCCCATGTGTATGGGTTATTAGAGTTAATAGCATTCTTAAAGTGTTTATTTTTTAATGATATCATTTTCAGAAGCTCTTTTGTATTCCAAGGCTTTCGAGAAGGGCGAACTCTGAAAGTCTTATAAGGAGCCTAGGTATCACGTGCAAAATTGATTAAACAGGAGAGATATGCTTTTGAGGTAGGAGTTGTGCATTCAGAAATACTCTTGTGGAAAGGGAAATATTTTGCAAACTCAAAAAACTCATCATTGTTGAAATTTTTAAAGGATCCTTTGGAAATTAAAACTTTAGGTACACGAGGTGTATAATACATTACAGATATGCTAATAATAAAAGATCACTAATGTCTTCGAAGAGAGTAAGTGTATGCTTGTGAAGTGAAGGCCTATGGAGTAAATCATATCAATGAGAGATTCACTGTGATCAGTAATGCGAGTGGGCAATTTGTTAAAGTATATATGTTTGAATGCTTTTAGACAGATTTCAAGCTTGAAATATGCAGAATTATGCTTTAGAGCATCGATACTAAAGTCTTCCATAAGAATAAAAGTAATGTTGCAAGGAAAACTTTTAAGGACTGAGTAAAATAAATTAATAAAAATATTCAATATTGCTGTTCGGAGGATGGTAAAGTGTGCCGATAATAAGAGTAGGATTTTGGTTATTGATAGGGGAGATTTTGACCCAGTAACCTTTGAAACAATAGTTAGAAGGAATAGGCATTATTTCAACATTAAATGTTTCCCTCACATATAATGCAAGTCCTCCTCCTGTCCCACTAGATCTATTGATGCAGAAGAGTTTATATCCTTCGAGTTCAAAAAGATCACCTGGGAGATATTGAGCCATATCTGTGTAAAAGCAATTACATCAAATTTCAAAATATCAGAATTCAGTAGATACAAACGTTTAGATTTAAGAGAACGAATATTGAAATTATAATTATAGAGGAAAGTTTACTTTCTGTTTCAGGTAAAGTTCTTTGCATGATTATACATAATAGAATTAAGAATTTGGTTGATGGACAACTGTGTGACGAACAGTGTGGATTCAGAAGGGGTAGGGGATGTATTGATCAAATATTTTCACTTAAGCAGATTCTTGAGAAATGTTTAGAGTTTCTGAAACCTGTGGTTACTAGCTTTGTAGATTTCAAAAAAGATTTTGACTCTATTGATTGACATAATTTTTTGTTGATTGTTAGATCATATGGAATACCTGACAAATCAGCATAATGAAAGCTGTCTATAATAACAATGAGTCAGTGTATGAGACTTGTTAAGACTTGCAGCAATTGGTTTAGCACTGCTGTTGGAGTTAGATAAGGATGCATTTTGCATCCTTTTTCTCTTTAGTTTAGTTATTGATTATGTTATGCAGAATTCTATGCAAGGGGAAGATTTTGGCCTTAAATGGTCTAGAGATTTCAAAATTTCTGATCTAGATTATGCAGATGATTTGGCCTTGTTGCTAATGATGTCGATAACATGAATTCTTTCATTAGGGCTGTTGATGAGACTGATAATAGAGTAGGTTTGGTGATAAACAATGAAAAACTAAAGTGATGAAAATTGGTCAGGTAGATGGTGCTTCAGTTGCTTTGAATGGCTATATTCTTGAGCAAGTGTCTTAGTTTTATTATCTTGGGAGTTATGTAACAGATACTGGTGATGTGTGACACCAAAATAATCTTCTATTAATAAAAATACCAATTTATTGAATCTCCTCCAGAATCCTGAGAAATTCGCAAATGAAATTCCCATTTTCTGGAAAGAAACCAAATTTTGGGTTGGTGTTTTTGATTGGAGATTTGGGTTGATGAAATCCAAATCTCTATTGGGTGTCCTGTTACAGATACTGGTTGAACCCAAATCTCTCCTGGGAGCCCTGTTAAGATATTGGAAATATGCAATGTGAGATAAACATGAAAATTAGAATTGTTGTTGGAATTGTGTGGGAGGGGAGGGGGAATGTACATGGGTGTCCTGTTACAGATACTGGCTGAACCCAAATCTCTCCTGGGAGTCCTGTTAAGATATTGGAAATATGCAATGTGAGATAAACATGAAAATTAGAATTGTTGTTGGAAAAGTGGGGGAGGGGGGGAATGTAGATTGTCCACAAACTTGGCTATATTCTCTCTAAACATTGCTAAGATAATAGTGAAACCTGGACCCTTTGTAAGCAATTTAATTTCTCAGGAAGCTTGATGTTTTTAATTGCTGATACTTAGCTGTTGATTTTATGATTTAATTGCTGATACCATGACTTATAGCATCTTCGGTATTAGGAAGTTTGATTATTTTAAAATAATAAGTTAGATGAAGGAATTTTCAAACTAAATATAAACAGCATCTAATGTAGAGATTGCATTGGCTGCCTGAATGTAGAGTAATGATTAGTAAATAGAGTAATAAATAGTGTGCCTAAAGGTTTGAAGGGTCAGAAATAGAATGAGAAGGTAAAAATGCCAAACGAAATCTTATTAAAATATGGCCTGAAATGGTGATATACAGCAGCTATTGTTCAGGATAGAGCATTTGGGAAACTAAATTAAACAGTTTTGTTGGACTTTCTTTGTCTATTACATGGATGACGAAAATTTTTCAAGCATATATACACACACCAGCCACTGAATTAGAAACCTTTATGCAGATGTATGTAAATGTCACTTGTCCATGGTATATGCAAAATACGTGGTCACATGAATCACCATGTGATCCAGACAACTATTTAAGACTGCTGCTTGTCAGCAGTGTTGATTACAGTGGGAAAAACAAAGGATCTTTTGGGGTTAGAAAAAGAGCTTATTGTGGGTGCCTCTCTGGCTGGAGTGACGATTTCAAAAACAGTATAGCTGACTGGTTTCTCAAAAGGTGAGATAACTCCTGTTTTTAATCAGTGGAAAAATAATCCACATTGCTTGTCTAAGAGGTGTAAGTGTGGCGCAATGACAATCTGTCAGGAGATCACCATCATCTGAGAAGGCTTGTATGGAGAAACAGGACTTCCAGCGTGCAGCAATTGACCAAAGCATTCAATGTAGGCTGTTCCTGACCCATATCTCAGTGAACTATGTGCAGGGAATTGAAGAGGGTCGGTATTAGCAGTCACAGGCCTATACCGAAACCATTGATTTCTGCGAAGAACCCAAAAATTCGTCTACAGTGGTATCAGGAACACCATGACTGGACACTGGAAAAAAGTCATGGTCTGACAAGTCACGGTACACCTTGTTCTGTACTGACAATAGGCAAAGAGTTGGCGGGAGCCGCATGAAGCAATGGACCCAGCTTGTCTTGTAAACACAACTCAAGGTTCTGGAGGTAGTACCAAGGTGTGTGGCACGTTCTCTTGGTATAGAATAGGTCACCTGATATTGATAGAAGGTCAGGTGTCCTCCAAGGTTTATTTGAACATTGTTGCCAATCAAGTCCATCCTGTAATGTTGACTTTTTATCCAGCAGGTGATGGCTGTTTCTTGGATGATAATGCTACTGTCCATTGCATAAGATGTGTTCAGCAGTGGTTCAGCGAGCATGACAGTGACTTCCCCCATCTTCCCTGGCCACCACAAAGCCGGGATCTGAACCCCTCTGAAAATGTATGGGACGTTAGAAAAACAGATTCGGGAGCAAAGTCCTCTTCCGTCAAATCTGAGCCAGTTAGAGGACTGTCTGGTGAATGCCTGGTATGCTGGAGATGTAAAGGCACTCCAACACCTTGTGGAATCTATGCCAACTGCAGATGTGCTGTAATTCAGGCTAAAGGAGGTCCAACTCGGTACTGAATAAAGGTTTCTAATTCAGTGGCCGGTGTGTGTAATTCTAATAATATATAAACTCCAGCAAAATGAATTGCAAATTTTACTGAAAATTAATGGTCAATATTAGGATTCAATGACAGTAATGAGCACAAAACTCATGATGAAATGCACTATTATGAATTAAATGCTTAAATGCAATAAGCATAATACTTACCTGAACAGCACTATGGAGAAAAGAAACAGCATATAACATTGGCTGCCACTGTGAGTAAGAAATAAGATCTAATTGATGCTGGGTAATAGAAGAATAAGTGTTCTTTAATCCTGCCCTCATGCCTTGAGGTGGTTCATTAGTGAATTTGATAGATGCCTGAAGTAAAGAAATTGGAAATTTAGGATGAACTTCGGTAGTTATCCAGCATCTAAATGTTTCATTTATTGTCTCTTCTTCAAGGATTGTAGACAGTAACTCATCCATAAATTCTAGTCCAAGATGGCAATTTTGTAGTAGCATCCATCCACCCTGTTAAGTAATGATAAGACTGAGCACATAAAATGCCATTTATTAAATTTGATGTTTCATAAAACAATACATTTTGATATTTTTCTTAACTGCTAACAGATGTGCTAGTGATATTATACCCATGTAGATATTGACAGATTCATATAATGAATTTATACAAAAATCAAAACAATTAGAGTAGCATTAATGGAGCAATTAATAACTGTAAGACCAAAAACTTGCATTGTGATTAAACAATTAAATCTAATTACAAAATATTTCAAAAAGGAAAAGAAAAATTCTTAGATACTTTGCTTAACTATTATTAAATGTTATTAATGATATTTATCTACTTAAATATTAAAATCCATAAATTGAATGTTCCCAAAACCAAAACAATTACAGTAACATTGATCCACGATGCTAGTAATGATGAAACCTCATACATACATCCAGGGCCAGATCCGGGGGGATGAGCTATGCCCCCCTCTCCTTTCAGAATGATACTAATAGAAGCAAAAAAAATTACTTATTTATTTATATTTTATGCATTTTTCAAGAAATTTTTCAAATGGAGAAGGAAATGTTATACTGCATTGGAAATCTAGTCTCTTGCCCCCCCCCCCCAATCCAAGATTGTGTCTACATCTGGGCCTGCATATATCATTAACTTATTAGATCTAGTAATAAATACTAAAAAAAATCCATAAAGCTTATAATCTTTTGATAATTTGCTTGACTACTACATGTTGTTAGTGATATTTACCTATAAAATTATCAATAAATTAAAATGCTGAATTTACCCAAAAACAAAGTGTCATAAAAGCATTTAAACAGAAAAATATATTCAAAGGCGATTGAAATATGAAGAATACATGTTACTGCAGCAGAAAGTCAAATTCAAAGCTTCATAACTCCTGTAACATATTTTTTTTTTAATAGAAAAATCAGACTGAAGATAAATTGATCCTTTACAAACTTTTTTATACATTGGTTTCTGGAATAATAATATTTATTGTACATTTAAAGTGCAAAGAAATGCTATGTAGTCACTCTTAACATCAATATCAAATTTAGAGGAAAAATTGTCTTGAGCTGGGTGTGATACAAATCATATCCTCCTGATAACATATTAAGTGCTCTTAGCTACTTGCCACTACTCTTCAAAGAGCTACTTGCTGCTGATCAAAATCTCCTCTATTTAATGTTATGAATATTCTACCTGAAAACGCTATTTAAATATCTGTGCCACTTGAGTTGTTGTTTTTGGTTGTTTTATCTCTGAGCAGCACTTTTTTTTTGCACACCATGGGCTAAATGGCCAGGTCACAAGGGCCCCAAAGGCTCAGAGAAGGTTGGGGGAGGGACCAACTGGAACAGCTGTTGGGAGACGTGGTAGCCTCACCGTCAAGGCCATCCAGTGTGTTCTTTAACGTGCACAGGGTATGGCTCTCGCACACACAGAATCACAGCTTAACGTCTCATCCAATGGACGGCAGTCTTTCCAAGCCCATTGTTGTCCCCTACTGACCATGGGAAGGGTAGGGAGTTTTGTGGAGATAAAACTCAATGCTGACCCAGCTGGGACTCGAACCTGGGAACTGCAGATTACGAGCCTGGCGTGCTACCGACTTAGCCACCCCCGCCCCTCTGTGCCACTTGAAGGCAGAGTCTTTGTTTGCAAACATCATCCTGCAGTAGATGGAAATATGTGTTATAAGTATATTACTTAACATAGACTGATTTCCATAAATTAAGGAAAAATGAGAAAAATTGCGATAATTCGCCAAAAAATTCAGAATTCACATAGACATCTGCAACTTGATATAAATGCTGGAGTCGAGTACTATAAAGGATACGTACAAGGAACAAAGTTTTGTTGAGGCTAATGCAATTGTTTTTGTTCTGCAGATTCATGTCAAAAACCTTTTGAACGATCCTCGTATAAATACAGACCAAATAAGGCTAAGAACACTATGCAATGGGCAGACAATATCAAACAGGAACTTTAAAAATTGGCCTACAGTGTCCAAATACAACTTAGGATAGATATGTTTGGAAGCCAAAATGACACAGTCTGGTTGGACCTTCGTAGCCTCCGCCGCTAGGAGATTAAGTACACGTTTGCATGCTCAGACAGAAAATGACACTAATGTTGCAGGAAAGCTCTTTAAGCTTCGGTCAGTTTTATTTTCCACTCTGCATTGTCGAAAGATTGTAATATAGTAGTTGTAATTTCGTGGTTAAATCTGCAGGGGTCTAAATTGTATTTAGCCTAGGGGTTAACATCAGAAACAGTCTCTGATTACACCCGTCCTTCAAACATCCATTGCTCTCTACCTGGCTGGCCGTTGGAAACCATTCTCAAGGAATAATTTTATCCCAGTTTTTTAGTATATGAATTAAAAAAAAGTTGCTTAAATGCTAAAATGCATAATACAAATAAAAATTTGTCTTTTACTCTGGTAAAAAAGAGTATTAATATCTATTTCTAAAGGGCAATTGAATTTATCACAAAGGAATAAGATATTTCTTTTTACTTTTACATACGAATTCTTCAAAAACAACAGTTACATACCTATTTTAGATATCAAATTATTATGAAGATATAGCATCTTGAGATCACGACAACACTTGTCGATATGCTGAAAAATATATTTACAATTATCGTTGCCTCGCTGGGAAGAACATATTAAACATATCGCTGAGAAACATATATCACAAAACTGCGATTATTTAATGATTTAATTTCCATTGATATTATCTACTTTCATAAAAATTGGAACACCCAAAAATTCGATACTAGAAATAAATTGTGATCTTCGGCATCTCCTGATTTCTCGACCGTCACCGAAAACTTTGAGACTTTGAACCTAATACCGGATTTAAAACTTTTTAATTCTATAACCCCAAATACCCCTATACATCAAATCTCTTCTTTGTAGTTCAGGCAGAAATTTTACCTTTAATTTCAAGGAATCCATTCGATTGAAATTTTCTAACATTTCTAAGATGTAGAAATGGAAAGTACCTCCAGGCACCAATTTTCCCACTTCGAAACATATATAGATCAAAATTTGACCTCTGATTCCATTTAATGAGTATCTAGGGATGGAGGCAGATGTCAAATTCCCAGAGTAATTAAATTAGTCAACAACTGAGGGATGGACTAAGAGGATGGCAAGAACGATGTTTGTTCCCGCTCGAGTCTCTCGCTAGTTGAAGTTATGTTCGTGGCCAATATTCTAAGAAATTGATTTTTCTCGCATTCTTTTATAGCTGGGGGTGTTTAGCATGTGTCCTATTCTGCATAACACAGTTCATATACTTATAACCTCTTTCTTCACATAAAAAAGAACATCAGTGAGTCGGTTAAATTCAACGTGTCCTTGAAGTTGAAAAATAGAAGTGATTTTAAACTCGAATATCAGTGATGACCGAGATAGTGACTCGAATTTTTAATGCAATAGTTGTGGTTCAAGATAAACTCACGTAACAAATTTGGGACCGGTCAGTCAAGTACTTTGAGAAATTAAGGGAGGTGAGGGTCCAAATCTGTTCAAAAATGGAATCAAATTCACAAATTCTAAGTGCACGTTGGCAAACGACCAAGTCACATGCACTGTTGTAGAACGCGAAAGGGGTGCGGAAAGCCTTTGTTGTTTTACTTCTGAGCGGTACTTTAGTGCACACAATGGGCTAAATAACGAGATCATAAAGATCTCGAGGGCTCAGAGAAAGTTAGGGTATGGGATCCACTGGATAACTGTTAGGAAACAGATGGAAACCTCGGCAATACCATCGAGTGTTACTTTAACGTGCATAGGGTATGGCTCTTCCGCACTTAACACGACTTATTATCTGACGGATGTTGGCTTTCTCAAGCCCATCAATGCCCCTTTGTCACAGAAGGCAGAGAGGAGGATAGGAGAGAAAAATTCTCAACTCGAACCTGGGAATTGCAGATTACCAGCCTAGTACTACCAACATATAAATGCCTCGGAGGTTGTTATTATTTATAATGATTTTGGCGAAATTTAAGCGCATATTGTTCTCGTAAAACGTATCTACAAAACTATGGTTGGGCTAATTTTTATTCGAATTCTGAATTTTCGTTTGGCTTTGTGTATATTTATTAAAAAATAGTTTGTTTTGCGTTTTAAAAAATCTTGCTCACACACTGGAATTTTGGGAAAAAAAAACCTTTATGAATTCAGTGAAAATGAAGGCCATAGTTTTATTGTTAATATGTCTGGCCCCCTGGTTTCTGACAATAACATAATATTAATACAGGCATGATTTCAATAGATTAAAATAACAAGCAATCAAAGGCAAAGCTTTGCTTTTAAGAAATATTAGGTGTCCAATAAATTCGTGTGGTTTTTGCATGATTGAAGTTCTTATGCAAATTTAATTTATGATTAATTAAAATTATGATTGAAGTTCAATTGCAAATTAAAAATTATGGAACACCATCAAATCATACTGGAGCCAGACATGTCCAACGGTTACGTTTTCATAAGCTAGGAAAAGTGTGTAAACTTTCCAAGTGTAGACTTCAAAAAGTTCTCATGAACTTTTTGAAGCACTTGAGGTTATCGGCTTGCATATCGCTGCTTTAACGACACTATAACGAATCTTTCTGATCGGTTGGTGACTTGTGATGAAAAATGGATCACGTACCGCAACCATCGACAGGAGAAAATGCTCTGCACACATCAAAACCCACCTTCATCAGAAGAAAAGTATGCTGTATGTTGTGGCATAGGACAGAAGCGTGCACTGTGAACTCTTACCCCATGACCAAACTATCATAGGGAATGCAAAAGAAGCCTACACTCGCGAATTGGGAAGGTGTCTTTCAGCATGATGTTGCGAAACCGCATACGGCGAAAGCGACCCATCTTATTCTTCAGATCTTTTCCCATCAGACGATCACCGGTTTTTATCATTATATAATCATTTGCACAAAACATTTCAGAAACCGAAAGGATAAAACGGAGTTAGATTTTCATTATTTCACACTAAAGCCGATGAATTTTGGAGGAGGGGGATATATAAGCTTAAAGGTTATAAGCGTTTTAAATTGCTACACCAAAACCGCAGGAACTTATCTGGACATCTGATAAGAAAATACTGAAATTATCACGAAAAATTCCCCTTCGCAAAGTGTAAAATGGATGAATGTTTTCATACTAGAATAATAACAAATACTACACCTGAATAAAATTTTAATAACTGGAATACGACTTTTATTTCAGCGTCACAAACAACTGAGAAAACTCGGCGAAATACCTCTCGCTCAGGGTTGGGTTTTCTACCTGAGCTGCACTTCTTTTCCATACAAAGGGTTAAATGACCAGGTCACAAGGATAAGAGTTTGGGGGAAGGTGACCCACTGGGCAGTGGTTAGGAAACAAATGCCAACATCTCATCAAGGACAAGGACATCCAGTGTGTTCGTTCGAATGATTTGTGCTCTCCTGTGTTCTGTGAATTTCTTACCTGTCATCCTGTCAACTTGTGATGTGCTCTATTTTTGTTTGGAATTACTTTACTTAAGGTACATTATACGTATTTCGCACTGAAAAGTCTACTTGTGAAGAAATTAATTTTTCTTTTCGTCAAACTTGAATTTTCCCGCCGAGTTTTCACCGTTGTGAAATTTGAACTGTTTTATCGTTGCCTTATTTGAATTTTGTGTATTAAACTATACTTTTTCGTGTACCAAACTAAACATGCCTAACAACGGAACTAAAAAAACGAAAACCTATCCTTCTGAATCTAGTTTTAAGATCAGAATAAAACGTAATAAAATTGGAAACTCTAAGAAACTAAACACAACAACAACAAATGAAATATTACTGATTCTAACAATTCCATTATCATGGAAGATTTAAAAATGCCATCGGAGTCTGAAACGTGGATCTGAAAATGTGGAAATCCTATTATGGAAACATCACCATCTAAATCCAACGATGACAATATTTCATTGTGTGAAGGGTAAAATGAAGATCAAATAGAATGTGATGATAATATCAACCTTAACACAACCTTCAACATAACTCTAATAAGAACACTGCTTATCAACATAATCCGAAATTGGAAAATCATAAGATTGATGACTCTTTCAACAACATCAAAGGCTCCACGGTCATACAAAACATTCCTAGAGATAAATTAACAGTTGTCATTTCAGGTACAAAATCAAGTCTTAGAGACATTGGGACAAAAAACCTTTTCTCCTTTTTCTTTATACTGCTAAATGACCATATAGCTGAGAGATTCATCAATGGTGACAAACTACTACTCTTTCCTAATAATGAAAACCAACGTCTAAAACTCTTAGACATCCAAAAAATTAAAAATGTTGAAGCTGAGACACCTAAAAGAAAACAGTCAATCTTAGGTACCATTGCAGGCGTTAGCCTTGCATTAGACGATGAATCTATTATTGATCTCTTAAGTGATCAAAAGGTCATCGGTTTGAGAAGAATGATTAATGCGGATCCTATTATGGATAAAAAAAGATGAAGTCATATGTAATCCAACTAACATTGTAATTTTAGAATTTGAAGCTGATATGTTACCTGATTTTGTTTATCTTGCCTTTAATAGGCATCATATCAGAAGTTACACTCTTCCACCAGTCTCTGTTTACGATGCTACATATTTGGTCACACAATAGCAAAATGTAATGGTAAACTTACTTCCAAGAGATGTAGCGGATGATATCATCACAGCACCTTTAAAAGCACTGCATTAAAATGCCCAAATTGTTCGGGCAATCATCCAGCGACATGGTCAAAATGCAAGGTGAAAATCATTGCCTGCAAGGCTAAAGCCTTATTTCAACATGAAAATCTCAATTGGAATCAAGCTTTTCATAAGGCAAAAAAAGCTTTCCTGGAGGAACATAAACTATCTGCTAATCATCTATCCCTTCGCAACTCTTCATATTACATGCCTTCAATTACAGAACCTCGCTATATGCAAAATCCTAATTGGAATCTACAAGATCCTTCTGCTTTTCCTAATATACCTTCGGTGAGACTCACTACTCATAGTCAATGCCAACTCTACCTCGAACTCTTTCACAAATGAGAAAACTTTCGCCAACACTGTCAAGAAACACAGCTCTGGCCTTCTTCCTATCTTCAAATATCTCATGCCCTGGTCCTTCTAGGTCTGCTGATTCTCACACTTCTAAACCAGCACAACTTATTCCTGAAGAAGGCCTAGCTTTCAACTTACAGTCCAAAGGAGAAATCATAAGTCTCATCTTAAAATCGCTAAATCTTGTGTTACCAAGCAGCCCACATCTGCCATTGATAAATGACATACTCCTTTCTTCTATAAATTGTGCTGCATGAACTCTGATCCAAGGATAATCCAGTGGAATTATTGAGAGGTATCAAATCTAAAATTCATATCCTCAAACATATTTCCAGTACTCAAAATGTATCCATTTTTATGTTACAAGAAGCTCA
The DNA here is from genome assembly GCA_038380435.1 of Ryuthela nishihirai. NCBI lineage: Eukaryota > Metazoa > Arthropoda > Arachnida > Araneae > Heptathelidae > Ryuthela > Ryuthela nishihirai. The sequence continues at coordinate 116,129 of JAWZYU010000427.1, read as the reverse complement.
GACATCAGACATTCCCAAGCTAAACAATTATGTCATATATTTCCAAAAGAATACAGTACACTCCAGAGGTATAATTGCATATATAAAAAAATATCCCACAAATCAGGATATACCTATTCTCAAACAATCTTTGGAAATTATTGCTGTCAAGATTAACTTACACAAAAAAATATTTTTATTGTAAACTGTTATATTTCAGGTGAACTGATAAGTGAATGCATTTACTCAAAACTTCTTACATATATCCCTGGAGAAGTGTTACTCTGTGGTGATTTTAATGCCCATCATGCCATATGGCATTCTGGAAAAACTAATCATAAAGGAACACAGCTTCTGCAATTCATCGAAAAACACAACCTACTAATTTTAAATGACAAAAATAAAACCATACACAATAAATTAAATTTACAATCAGTAATTGACCTCACAATAGTATCTCCAAGTTTATCAAATTTTTTCAAATGGTATATATCACAAGATACTCTAGGTAGTGATCATTGTCCTATTACTTTGTTACTACCATATAAACGTCAAAGTCCATTAGGTTATATATACCATATAACCTAATGTAAACTTAACTAATTGGCCTCAATTCAAACATGATTTAAATAATTATAACCTTCACGATTCTTCTTTCACTTATGATGATTTCATTAATACATCAAAAACAGCATTAAATAAAAATACAAAATCTCACCCTAAAAAAATACCATATAACAATTCTCATACTATTTTTGTAAATAAACTAATTGCCATCAGAAGGAAGGCAGAGAGGACCATGAACAGAAACAAAACACTCAGAGATGGCCAAAACTTCAACAGATTATCAATCGTCATTAATAAAAAAATCAAAAATATTCAAAAGTTCAATTGGCATTCATTTACAGAAACACTCTCCCCAAACACTCTTACATCCAATTTGTGGAAAACATTTAAACACTTACACAACAATTTAAATCCCACTTCAACATCTAAACCAGTTAACTCACTAGCTTTACATAATAATGATAGTCTTTTTATCACAGCAGAGAAATTTGCATCACATCACATACATAAGGTAAATGACTCTTCATATCTAAAAAAATATGACTCTGAAACCTTCATTCATCAATACTAAATATAATAAATAATAAATACCCGTTCAAGCAGCTGCTTGCCACAGAGGTCTGACAGGAGCCTGTCAGTTTATATGCCACAGTAGGAGATCTGAGAGGATGGCAGGACCTCAGCAGATAAACGACACACACATCCATGCCTAATCCGGGGCTCGAACCCAGGTCCCTTAGATCAGTAGCCAAGCGTGCTAACCACTCGGCCACGGGACGGCTCATCAATACTACAAAGGGAAAAATGATATCATAAATTCACCTTTTACATTTCATGAACTCAAAAATGCAATAAAATGCTTAAAAAACAAAACAGCCAATGGTCCAGATAGAGTCTCAAATAAACTAATCAAAAATTTACCAGATAATTGGCTGTTATCCCTTTTAACATACTTTAACAAGATATGGAATTCTGGTGATTATTCACCCCAGTGGTTTGATAATCATATGATATTTCTCCATAAATCTAAAAAAGATGAAACAGACATAAACTCATATAGACCTATATGTCTATCTTCAAATATTTTTAAATTATTTGAGAGAATGGTAAATTTTAGACTCTCATGGTATGTCAAACAGAATAATATTCTTACTGAGCATTTTTATGGATACAGGCCTGGTAAATCAACCAAAGATATCTTACTAAACCTCCTAAGTGACATTGAATTCTCCTTTTCAAACAATCGTTACTTAGTATCCATCATCATAGACATAAAACATGCATTTGATTCTGTTAATCACAATGCACTCCTACATAAAATCAAACTTATTAAACTTCATAGAAACATATACAAAACAATCTTTAATATCATCACCAAAAAAATTTAAAGTCAAAATTGACAATCACTATTCTAATGAATATTCTATACAAACAGGAGTTTTACAGTGAGATATACTTTCACCTACCCTCTTTAATTTATTCCTATATGATTTACCTACCTGTTTCACTCCAGAGATTAAATATGGAATCTATGCAGACGACATCATCCTTTGGCTTTATGGTATCAATCCTCATGTTATAGAACACTTCCTACAAAAAATATTAATAATCTTAATTATTATTGTAACACATGGAATCTTCACATATCTATTGACAAAACATTAATTCTACCTTTTCACAAAACAAAACTACTTCCCAAAACATTTAATATACAATTACAAAATTCTAATCTTAAAATTGTAAATAATGCAAAATTTCTAGATCTACACTTTGATCATCACTTAACATGGAAATATCACATTAACAAAGCAACAATCACAGGTAACAAGCTCTTTCACTTCTTCAGATTCCTTGGACATGCCAAGTGGGGAAGTAACATAAAATATATACTCCTCCTATACAACAATATAATTGCACCTAAATATCAATATGGTATTGAATTACTGTTTAATATCTCTCAAACTAAAATCAATAAATTAGAAAAAATTCAAAGATTATTAGACATACACTAGGCATCCCACCTGGTAGCAAATCAATAGATTTATATGCTGAAACAGCCATTCCTACTATAAGCATAAAATCAAAATACTTATTATCAACTTTAATCTACAGAATTATTTCTAAAAACATAAATCATCCAATAAAAAAAATCTTATCAGGATCATTTGACTCCATCTTAAATAAAATTCACCTTAAAGATCAAATTCTACAAATAATCAATCTTAACTCAAGTGGAGACATACCCTCAACTTTTCCCATCTGGATTAGCTGTTCTCCAATTATCTCAACAAACATTCAAGGAATTTTTAATAAAAAATCTCAAAATTCTATTTCATTAAAAAAACTAACAGAATTTCATATAGAACAATTATTTAAACATCACATCAAAATTTTCACTGATGGATCTCATTGTGATATCAATGGCCTATCTGCTGGAGCATTCACATGTCCTGCCTCCAACTTCTCTTTTTCATTTAAATTTAATATGAGAACACCCATAATTTTAGCTGAAGCTTCAGCTATCATATTTGCTGCTGAATGGGTCCTAATATTCAATAACTCTTCCATTGTCATATTTTCAGACTGCAAGTCTGCAATAGAACTACTTAATCAAAATCCAATCAAATCAAAATATCCTATATTCTCAAATGATATTCATATTCTCACCTATAAACATATTATTCAAAACAACTTTTTACATATTCAATGGTTACCATCACACATAGGTATAACAGGAAATGAGCAGGCAGACTCATTAGCTAAAAAGGTATTAAATGAAAACAATGAAATTACAACTCCTACATTCACATATCTACACAAACAAGAAAACAAAAAATCACAATTAAAAACCCAAGCTTACTTTCAAACTTCAGCATACAACTTTCATAGATTTAACATTTCCAATCAAATCTCAGCATTTAACGACTATGGCTTAAACAAAAAAGAAATAAATTTAATTACAAAAATTAAAACAAACTATGCATTAACAAATACAACTTTATTTAAACTTAAACAAAGAAATTCCCCTAACTGCAATTTTTGTCAAATTCCTCACACCCTTGAGCACATCATTTTTCACTGTAAAGAGTACAACTCCCAAAGAATTAATTACCTTAATAAATTATATAAGTACAAAATCACTGAACACACATTTAAAGCAATACTTCATCATGATAACATTAAGACAAATATTAAATTATTTCAATTTTTAATTGACTTTTTTAAAGATTGTTCACTCTTTGACAAGTTATAAAGTTATAATGCTTAATTATATATAAAAAAATTTCTTCCAATTTATTATCAACACTAACCACATGAACTCTACACCCACTATTTACTTTTTTTTTCACACACCTTTTTTTCAAACAACATAAACAACATGGAAAAAAGATTTTTTTGACATAAAAAACTAAATATTAATTAAGGAAAATAGTTGTTTTTCCTTTTTCACATTTTTTCTCAACCTGAAGAATTATTACATATTCACTTTTAATCTCAACACTGGAAGAAAAAAAAATACAAAATACCTTATTTTTTTTTTGTTAAAAAGACCTGAATGAGTCAGAACGGTTTATTCGTTCTGAAATATTCAATTTTGTGGGACGTTTCATCATCATCATCATCATCTCCCGTAAAAGGCGCCACGGCTTAACAGCTCATCCGAAGGGCTTGGAAAGTCCGGTGTCTTCTACTGACGATGGGCAGGGTTGGGGTTTTGCGGATTTAAATTTCAACGCTGCTAGCCCAGGTCGGACTCGAATCTGGGAACTGCACATTGCGAACCTGGCATGCTACCGACTGAGCCACCCTCGCCCCTCTTACTCGGGAACATGACAATCACCATGTTGAGACATTAAGCTATTTAAAGAAAGCTTAAGGCAACTCGAAGTAAACAAAAGTAGTATTTAAACATAATTCAACGCAAATAAAAGTACTATCTAAATACAATTCCAAGTAAGCAAAAGTACTATATCTCAATAAACTCACTGTTCATTTCTACCCCATGTATTATCAATTATTAACATTATTAATATTGGGGTTTACCTCAATATTACTGGTTCACTTACGAACAAAATTAGCCTTAAAAGGAATCTACTTTTTAAATTCCATTTTACTTTTAAATGATTTTAATTTTATTACAGAGAGACACTCTGTCCATTTTTCGAAATGTCGACTCCCCGAAGGAGAAGCATGTTTTTAAAGACCAAAATTTTAGTATTACTGGTGTTCTAGTGCGGAAATTTGTCCTTATTCTTCCCTGCTACGGGGTTTGCTCAGTCGGTAGCGCGCCAGGCTCGTAATCTGCAAATCCCAGGTTCGAGTCTCAGCTGGGTCAGCATTGAGCTTTATCTCCGCAAAACTCCCCGCCTGCCCATGGTCAGTAGGGGACACCGATGGGCTTGGAAAGGCCGCCGTTCGTCGGATGGGACGTAAAGTCGTGGCCCCGTGTGCGGGAGAGCCATACCCTGTGCACGTTAAAGAACACACTGAATGGTCTTAACGGGACCATCTGTCTTCTAACAGCTGTTCCAGTGGGTTCCCTCCCCCAACCTTTTCTGAGCCTTCTGGGTCCTTGTGACCTGGCCATTTAGCCCATGATGTGCAAAAAAGTGCCGTTCAGAGGTAAAACAACCCAATCCTTCCCTGCTACCGGCATTTTAGTTCGCCTTGAATATACTATTTTTGCATACTATAAAAAAAATCAATGTTAAATATGTTATCGTCGTGCACGAAATTATTATAAAATTTCTATTTAGGTAAATATTATTAAGGATGAAATGAATAATATTCTATAAATCACGGAGTACAGAGCTAACCTTAGACAAAAATGGAGCTTCTAGACTGGAGAATATCTGCAGCCTTTTAAAACACTTGATCGTACACTATTACGTCGTTTTCTAGTCATACTAATTGGACTTCCTTCTCGATTCCTTCTTGATGCAGAGACAACTCCTCCAGACTAAAGATTTCGCATTCATTGTGCTCAGCCTTTTTCTGGATAAGGCTCTCAGTAACTAAACGAGAAAAAAATCATTTTAGAAAAAAGAGGATGAATTATAACTTTTCTTAAATTGTTTCAGACCTATATTATGAAGAGCTATTAAGATAGTGGAATAGCCTATGTGTAAATTTGAGATACCTTCAGGTTTTAAAGGGGTGTCCCTAATTATCATATTGCACGGATTGTTGGAGTAAGAGTGATCTATATTCATTTCACAAGGTACTGATTAGCGGCTAAGCCTAACAACACTCGGGGTGGGGACTGATTCAATAGGTAGCGCCCCAGATCCGTTCCCAGGTTCCAGTCTTCATTACGCTAGCATTGAGATCTATCTCAACTAACCCTCACTCCATCCACTCTCGGTGAGAAAGGAAACACCAATGAGCTTAGAAAGCCCGTCGGATGGGACATTAAATCATGGCTGTAGTAGAACCAAATCCTGTGCAAGTTAGAAAGCATTGGATGCCGTTGAGGGAATGCCTCCAAAGGAAAGAATGCCTCCGTGAGGGAATGCCTCCACGTTGAGGGAATGCCTCCACGTTGAGGGAATGCCAACAAATCCCCTATATAGCTGCTAAGAGGTATCTTAGCAGCTATATAGGGGATTTGTTTGTTCAAACATTTCTGAACGTTTAAGACCAATGTAACTTAGCTATTTAGCCAATCACATGATTGGCTAAATATGATGTTGGATGAAGGAATGATGTTGCACAAAGGAACAACTCCCCAGTTAAATTAACCAAACACAAAATCACTTAGCACTTTGTGCAAAGCGAGTGCTACAAACACTCGCTTCGCTAACTAAATCACAAGACACAATTCCCTTTTTCCACTCTCTGTCCTTCTCCGCTCCGGCTCTCTGAGAGAGAGCGACAGTAACACTCCATACTACACGACACTAAAATGCTAGCCACAAGCCCTCCTCTACTCCCCTCACCTTGTAGCGTTACCAGCTGATTCTAACTCACATACACATCTTCCCCCGTCAGTTTTTAAATTGGCCACTCCAGGCCCCTTAGTTTACATAACTTTCTGGTGCTGGGAATGTATGAGACAATTTACATCAATGGTAAGGGAGTGGGTGACAAATCTCATCAATAGTAAAAGGGAGCCGCGAATAGTTTCATCAATGGAAAGGGAGGTAGACAAAATTTCGTTAACAGTAAGGAGAGTCGCGAACATTTCTGTCAACAGTAAGGAACTGAGACTGGAATTTCGGCGTAGTTATCTTTTTGGTTATTTTGCGGAAACATTAGCTAATCAGATTATGAACGATTTTCTAATTCCACACTTTACTGATTCATTTCCTCTGCGACTTTATTTTTTTGTGGCTTTTTTTTCTTCTTAAAATGCTGCAGACCGATTCATATGGCAAGGAAATTTACGACTGTACGATTAAATATTTATAAAATTTTAATATAAACTTAACACAGACGGTGAATATTTCACATCGCCATTATTCAAAACGATCGATAAAATTGGTGACGTTACTAGCCAGGGCGAGTAAACAGATTAATGAAATTATATTTTTAATTAATAATATTTTTTTATATTATTTCGCGATAAATATTCGAAGTACATGAAACGAGAATTCATGACTACACGATTAATTATAAAATTTTAATATAATCTTATTAAAACAAACGGTTCATATTCCAGATCGCCATTGTCAAAACGACAGATAAAAATGGCGATGGTTACTAACCAGAGGGTGGTAATCCACCAAAAAATGTAAGGTCACAGCGGAAGTGAATCAGCAAAAAATCGCCATTGCTCGAAAAATTGACGAGCTATAAAAATGGCGGCCGTTACTACACAGATATAATCTTGTCACCGAATGTTTTTATCCGAACTTTAAGACTCGAAATACTCTGAAAACTCCTGCCCTAAGTATCGCTTGTGCAATCAAATATATACATAATACTCAATATAACACGGATACTAAAATTTATTAGTCATGTTCTCATAAATATGAAATTATTGAGTTCAAAATTAAAGCTCAACTAGTTCACATCATACATTAATTATCATCGTTTACTACTGGCATATGACAAAATAAATGACATCATATTAATATAAACTACTACCCTGCCCTACTGAAATAAAGAATTTCTATATTATGTCTAATGGGATTTTAACTAATTTTAGAAGCTGTATAACTTATAAAATATGCATTTAATGGAAAAATGTCACCGAATATAAAGTAAAGATCATAACCAAATCAATTTAAATCTCTATTTTCAAAATATTCGTTCAGTGTATCAAGAGGTATGGAAGCTGGAATATTTAACAATAAATTATCTTGTTCTATAAAAATCAGTCGTAATCATTACCCAAACTTCTGATATGAATATTTGTTTCATTAAATGGTTTGAAACAACACTTAAGTTTTAATTAATTTCTGGTCAATTATTAGTTAATCATTCTGTAGGCTACTCCAGGGCACCATATTGTTTCCCGAAGTGGTCCGTGTAGTATATAAACTGGAACTCAAAAGTACTATCGCAAATGTGGTGGGGTAGCTCAGAACATAGGACGCCTGGCTCTTAATCTCCTAATTCTCAGGTTCGAGTGGCAGCGTTGATTTATCTCCGCAACCCCCCCCCCCACACACACACACAAACCTACTTCGATCAGTAGGAGACAACCATCCGTCCGATGGTGCTGGAGAACCAGACCATGTGCACTTTAAAGAACATGTTGGATGGCCTTGATGACAATGTCACCATCTGTTTCCTAACAGCTATCTAGTGGGTACCCTGCCCCAAACATTCTCCGAGTACTCGGGGTCCTTTTTTGCACACAATGAGCTAAATGGCCAGGTCACAAGGAAGCCATTTTAAGTCCATTGCGTGCAAAAAAACTGCCGCTCAGAGGTAAAACAACCCAACACTATATCGCTAGCTTAAAAATTTAAACAGTACATTGCCGATCTATTTAAAAAAAAAGCCCCTTAAATTAAGACATCAGAGTGAAATAGTTAAAAAAATACAAAATTTATTAATACTTTAGCTAAGTTAATGCTGATTATTTAATTTTGAAATTTTCTTTTAAGTGGATCGGCGTGTATTGCTTACTTTTTTGCGTTTTTAAGCTCACTTTTATAATAAAATGGACATGTTTCATCCGATCGTTAATTTCATAGTAGTAGTGTCCTATGCGTTATGAAGTTTTAAGGTTTAAAATATTAACGAATTATGGAATTATACCATCCCTTCCTTACCCGTTCCAGAAGATTTCTACATTTTTTTTAACTGGAAATAGTTTGTTTTAAAAGTAAATCGTAAATATATCTAGCTCCAAAATAAATACTTTATATACATTTAGTACCATACGAATGCGCTAAATATTTTTAATACTTCGCTCAGTCGGGCCTATGTGATATACATGCCTGCCGACTATGTCGCGTAGGCAGTGACGTATTTAAAGGGTAGGTTTAATGTCCTCAATATTCCTACCCCCCCCCCCCCAAATGTATACGTTTCAAAAATTATTTTGCATTTTTATGTTTTTGAAGCCTTTAGAAACAAAGCCTTGATACAAAATGTACGATTAGTTTCAATTTACTTATTACTTGCATTTTTTTTTATATTTACGTATTATCTGTTTCAATCTTTTGAAAAAAATCATTCACTTCCCCCAAAAAGAACTGTCACCCGCAACTTTTCCTCTTCAGGGAATGCGACATGAACTAAAATTATATTCGCGTTTATCAAAAATAATTATCCAATACTCTCTAACTGCAACTGTGATGAGTAGAGGATATAATAATAGACAAATGCAAATTTGGTTTATACAATAATAATAAAAAAAATTTAAATTTATTTAAAATTTCAAAATCAACATAATTCCTCCACCAACTTATAAGGGTGGATAAATTCACATTACAATACGTTATCATATTTCCAATCCACTCGAATAACTTTAATTATAAAGTGACAGTCAAAATATTAAAGAAAAGTGACAACGATCTGATTAATATGAATTAAAATGATTATACCTTGATTGAAGATATATGCATAACGAAAACGTAGTTCCACTGGACTACAGTTGTGCACTAGGAAATTATAAACAATTATTTCGAAGACAGGAGATCCAACACAGGTCCTATAAGCAACATCACCCCGCACAGAATCCCTTCCCCGGCTGAAGCGAGGCAAATCCGGGAATTCTCCAACACTAGGGGCCAATCAGATGCCATCCCCGGGCAAAACAACGTCTGCAGTTATTACACGTGTGGGACGGAGTCTTGTTGCCAGATCCCAAAAGTAAAAAAAAAATGAAATTACAAATACCAATAGGTCCGCGACCTATCAGAACATATTTTCAAAACACACTACTGAGAGTTTCTTTAATATTCATATGGAATTATCATACTTGTAGTACTATATCATTATGTTCAATATTTTAATAATTGGTTCAGTTTAATATTTATACGGAATTATCATACTTGTAGGACGATTGTTTAATTATTTCGTTTAATATAATAGTTATACGGAATTAGCGATACTAAGGCGTTTTCTACGATAATTCTGAACCGTAAAACTCTCTAGAAAACATCATAACATTTTGTATTCCATGAAACGATTCCCTACTCCAAAAACAATATGGCGGCCTGGAGTAGTTCTGCAGAATTACCAATTATTACGACGCATTTTTCTTGTAAAACATTAGTTTCCTTAACTCTTTAAATACAGAATGAATATTTTTAGAAATCTGGATTTAAATAGAGATGATTAAAATATGTAATTTATCCTCAATCATATTTTTCCACTAAATGCATATTTTAGAAATTAAAAAGGTTCGATATTAGATTCCCATTGACATAACATGGAAATTCTCTAATATTTTGGTAGGGCATTGTATAATGAACATATATTTTAAATCTTCAGTTCTGATAAAAGGTGTGTCTACTTATTGTGATAATAGATCATTAAGCTTCCAAAAAATATAAACCTATACTTCCTAATTCGTGTATAAACAAGTAACCTGTTTTACAAACTAAGCCTATCATTAAACGTTTTCTTAACACTATGTATCTAATTAAACCTTTAAGCCATTATACGGAAATAACATATATACAACTTAGAGCACTTTTTAAAAAGGTTATTGCTTACTTCGCACCATGATTTTAAATCTTAACGTCACTGGCAAAGAAACTTCTGTTTTCACCTCCTCTGACTTTGCTGTTGTGGAAATATGCTTCTGGGTGTTGCTAAGGAAGCGATGGTTGCCAAGGATCGCGTGCTATTCATTCTCGTGCGCTGCTACGTAATCACGTTCTATGGATATTGTTAAGTTGTAGAACAGAATCAATGCAAAGAGCTTTGGAGTTCAAATCTCATGGAAAATATAGAACGCGAGTCTTTTAAATCTTTTAATGAATGTAACGAAGCATTTTAATCGAAGAATTAATCACCTGAATTAAAAACCGACATCGGATACTAAAATTAAGCTAAAAAAGACCTATATAAATATTATTATAAATTCAAATAAAAGCAGTGAAAAACATCAAGTCAGGTTTTCTAAAATCTTGTTTAATTTCAAGTGACAGTGTTTTTATTTACTTCATTAGGTGCTTATTTATTGCGTTAACTACAGATCAGGTACAGATGCAAAAATACATTGCAAAAAGATTAATAAAGTATAAACATCCACTAAAACCAAAACTAATATTTTAAAAATGAGGTGTCACTTGAAAATAATAAACCGAAAAAGTGATTTTATTCATGATTTTACGAAACATGGGCATCGGGAGACATAATTTCCTAGAGACCTTGCAAATATAATATTTAGACAGCAGTGACAATAGGGTGAGAGATAATTATCAGCTTCAAAATTGAGAAAGTATTTTGTTAATCCTATTATATAATTTTTCTGTTATGTTTCTTAAATAAGGTGTTTTAGTCTTCAGGTCTAGCTCTTCGCCGGGTTGGGCTATTTTACCTCTGAGAGGCACTTCTCTGCACACAATGGGCTAAACGGTCAGGTCATAAGGACTCCAAAGGCTTAGAGAAGATTGGGGAAGGGAAACACTGGACAGCTGTTAGGAAACAGATAATAATAATAGCAATTTATTCCATGCAGGGCGTTAAAGTAAAGCCAAGGTTCTGGTAATTTCCGATATTAATTTAAACGTTTCCCTTCGAGCTTCGTTCTTTACATGCATCTTGCATAAGGTGGATTAACGTCTCATACGAAATAACAGGAATTAAAAGAAACCCGAGGGATATTTCTAAAAGTGTTAGGATAATTTGATAAGTATGAGAAATTTATATCTAGCGATCTGAAGGATGTGTGGGGGGGGGGTCGGAAAGTTAAGTTTTCACCCTAGAGATGACAATAGCAGTTAAAGAACGTTTAACTGAAAGTGCTGTGAAAGAAGTTTGATATCTATGGTTAACGTAACCTGGATAAGGTGCATTTAGGCACGGATCTCGAAAAAGAATCATAATATGGCACAATCGAGCTTTAAAAAGGTAAAAAACAAAAGGGAGTGAAGAGGCTGGTTTTCCAATGCACTGTAACTTTTCCCTCTCCTGTTAAAAGTTTTTAAAAATTTCTTGAAAAATACATGAAGTATAAATACATTTAATCATATTTTGCCTCTATTTCCCTTACTAGCATTCTGAAAGAGGGTCGGAGCATGGCTCCTACCCACACTTAGATCAGACACTGGGTGCATTTGTAGCATGGTTGACACCACCTCATACTTTGATTATAATGTGAATTATTTCCGGTATGTGTACATCTATCTAGATTTGCAAAGGGAAATTTGTTAACTAACTTATAAGGCATATCATACGAAGATCTACAGTATCATAAACCGTTTTGATACCAAAGAAGTTAGCAATAATTAGTTTTTGAAATTCTAAAAAGTTTTCAAAAGATCAGCCTTTGTGAAAACATTTGATCTTTGCATCTCCTACCACTATTGAACCACACTGTTTATCTCGAAGCTGTGCATCAACTAAATTATTAATTCTATTAATTACAATCATACAATGGATTTTATCTGGAACAGAAAGTAGAATGATCCCTCTGTAATTACCGTGTTTCCCCGAAAATAAGACCAGGTGTTATATTAATTTTTGCTCCAAAAGACGCATTAGGGCTTTTTTTTTTCAGAGGATGTCTTATTTTTTCGTGTACAACAATCTACATTTATTCATGTACAAAAATTACATTTTTTCAAATAGTCATGTCATCTTCTTCTCGAACATCATCATAACTCTCCAAACCCCGAATTCCGGCCTGAATTTCTTGCGACTCCATTTCCTGTAGAATTATTGGCCCAATCTCTCATGTTCAGCAATAGGGCTCTCCTTAAATGAGCACTTCTTGTCCATGAGCCTGCTCGTAGTGCATTGGCAACACAGCTGTCAGTGATATTTATCTGTTTACATAGGCGTTTACCTCTCGTCCAAAGGCGCCCGCTTGGGTATTTACAAATGCTTAATTATAATTTATATTATCATTTCTTTAAGTATTAATGTCAATAATATTATTCATTTATATTTAAATATACATTAATATTATTATTTTATAATTCAATACGTCCGTCGTGTGTTTGCAACGGACGTAATAAATGCGTCCGCCGGGCTGTCGATCTTAACTGGGGCTTATTTTTGGGGTATAGCTTATATTACGAGCATCCTGAAAAATCATGCTAGGGCTTGTTTTCCGCTTAGGTCTTATTTTCGGGGAAATACGGTATCACACGAACTGAGATCTCTGCCACTTCCAGCATCTCCCAAACGACCGCCCTCTTGGTTTTTCACTCACAACCGTTTCAAGAGTTAACCGAGAATGATGCGAAAAGCAAAACACTACCAGTGATCAGCAATCCTGTGGACGAAACGGTTCGTGGATGAGAAGAGTAACGAGAATCGTGCAAGCAAACAGACGGGCTATACAACCAGACAGATCATAGCAGAATTAAACATTGGTGTGCAGTAGGTCATCTCAGAATGCCCCACGTAGCCCATTCGCGACAAGGTCAAATACAAGAGCCGCCAACCATGTTGAGTGGCGAAGCTGTCCGCGAAGGGTCTGTCCAGGACCTCATTGCGTCCATGCCATGCCGTCTCGCCACTGTCATCTGGGCCAAGGGTTGTTATTCTCATTATTAGGTAGGTGGTCATATTATTCTGATACGATTGTGTATATATATATATAGGCTTACCATATTTTTATACAATCAAACCGGGACATTAAGGAAACAAGTTGGCTTGGAAGGTTGCATGCTGTGCAGTATAAAATATCTGGATATGTGAGCAAACAAATGATTGATTTAAATATATATTTTAAAGCGTTTGTCTCTTTTTCGTTCGACATCTAGACGGTCAGAGCTAGGACTACCAAACTTCGTCTGCTGCTTCATCTCACCATAACTAAGTGCACTGTATGGGTCTCAACCCCATAAAATTAGGCCCACCCCACAAAGTTGGCCGTGAAACAACTGTCAATCGATAACTTGGTAGATCGCTAAAGTACTACTCCTTTCATAAGGTAGGCGACTGCAGCAGCCCCAGAGATTTCGCACGCTTCAGTTCCAACCCACCGCAGGTAGAAATCCGATCTCTAAACCCTAGGTAGACAGAATTAAGTGCGACCACCCAGCTAAATTCACGACCAATCAGTCTTACTTGCGGAATTACGGGGAGCCAAAAACCTCCGCCACTGGTGACGTGATTCAGTATCCGCACACCACGTTACGAATATGCCTGTTATTCTGAATCATTTTATGGAGCCCGAGCAACGCCGCACACATTTCTGTTAATTTATTATAAAGTACAAAAAGCCGGTTATTCGTTTCTTAAATCACCATATTTTTCTTAAAATTTTTCATCAAGTTTCAGACATCTTAAGTCAATATTAGCCTTGCAAAAAGCAAAGATTGAACAGTACTTACTGACATGAGACTCCGGTCTGTGACCAACGTAGGAGCTGATGTTGCAGTTAAACGAAAGATAAATTTAATAATATGAAAAAGATTAGCGAAATATTATTTTCGCAAAAATGACTAAAAAGTTCTACTTATTTTTTTCTTCCACTGTTGTCCCTTTCTCCTCCCAGTGTTTCCAACCCAATCAATATATAAATCGCTCTGATAATTGTTGTTTCCCAAACTGTCTTCAAATATGCAAGTTCGTAATAACATAAAGCACAACAAGGTTGCGAGATTTCTGTCGCTGAATTACAAAGTCGTAGACAGAAGGGAAAGAATTAAAAAACCGGGAGCTCGGAACCAGATGAGCTGCCAGTTTATTAGGTACAACTACTTAGTAGCGTGTTGCACCTTCTTTTGTCTTCAGAGTAACCCGAATTTGTTGGGGCATGGAACTTACAAGATGCTGGATGTGTTGTGCAGGAATGTTGTACTTTGTGGAAATGAATGTGTTGCACAGTTCCTGCAAATTGAATCCTACACCCTCATCCCAAAGATGCTCGATAGGGTTTAGATCTGGGGACTGTGCAGGCCAATGAAGCAAGGAAAACTCATCGGCATGTTCCTGGAACCATTTAACGATGATACGTGCCTTGTGATCAAGTGAATTATCATGCAGAAATGTCCATCTGATTGAGAATAAATTGTAGCCAAAAAGGGATGAACTTGGTTAGCAACGATGTTCAAATATCTCATGTTCAGATGTCCTCTGATAGGTATCAGTGAGCCTCCATGACTTCAAGTTATTTGCGCTAAATTCTGATCCATCAGTATGATGCAAAGGAACCTTGATTCTTCCAACCAGGTTACATTTTCCAGTCCTCAAAGGTTAATGTCGATGCTCCTTCTGCCACTGGCGTACACATTTTTCGCTGACACATTGTCACTTGATATGGTCCTTGGCTGTTGTAGCCCATACAACATCCGAAAGCACCATGTATCAAACGAAGTTTAACATACTTTTTGGGACGTTACAAAGATCATCTCCAGAAGCACCATGTATCAACCTTGTTGATACATGGTGCTTCTGGAGATGACCTTTGTAACGCTCCAAAAGTATGTTAAACTTTTTACTTTGACCCTTTTAACTCATCCAAGTTAAACTAATCTTCAGATAGTTTTGGGTGTCAAGCAATAGTCTTTCCAAATCTAGTTAAATGAGGGTTTGTTAAGTATATGTAGGATCAGGGATGGCTCAGTCAGTAGCGTGCCAGGCTTGTAATATGCAGTTCCCAGGTTTGAGTCGCAGCTGGGTCACTCCCCCAAACCCCACCATGCCCACCATCAGTAGGGGACATCGATGGGCTTGGAAAGGTTGCCGTCTGTCTGATGTGTCCCCCGTGTGTGAGATAGCCATACCCTGTGCACATTAAAGAACACACTGGATGGCCTTTGATCCCAACAGCTGTTCCAGTGGGTCCCCTCCCACAACCTTCTCTGAGCCTTCAGGATCCTTGTGACCTGGCCATTTAGCCATTGTGTGCAAAAAAGTGCTGTTCAGAGGTAAAACAACCCAACCCAGACAAACCCTGCATGGCAGTATACAAAGTTGAACTATGTCCGTTATGCTCATGTTTCAATTTGACTATGAAAAACCAGCTGTTGATTAAGTTTTTAGAACGTGATTGCTAAACGTTTGGCATTTGACGTCATCCAAATAAAGTAGTAGTTCTTAGGACTTAAGAGCAGTAAGGTTACCTTGCTGTATGACACGTCACTTCCCATACTACCCAATAGGGCAGAATTTCATCTTCTTTGGCCTAATCTGTGGCAAGTTTAAGAGACCTAAGCTATTGTAAATTTAAGATCCCGAAAAATTGTAAAGTTGAAGTCACGGCTAGATGTGGAAGTAGTACTTGCCCCCATTTTGAAAATGCTAGTAAGAGTACCGGACCAAAAAAAATATTAACAATGAAACGTTATATAAGGCTCGTAGTCCATCATCATCTTGTTTAGAAGACGACGCAAAAAGGTTTGACATAGTTGGCTGTTTTAAATATTGCTTTTCCAGTTCTTTAAAATAGGATAAATCTTTGTTCTTCTTATCAGCATGCATTTTATTTAAATGCTCTTGTAGCCTAAAAGGTTTCATAGCTTCATTTGAAAAAACTTTTCGGCAAATTAAACACATAGGTAATGATTGGTTTGTAGGAGAGTACGTAAATCCATATTTCAAATACTCAATACTGTACTGCCGGCATTTCTTTTTAGATGTAGATTCAGACATTTTCAAATACAAATTAACTTCTCAACAGATTTATAGATAGTTATAAAAATAACGTTTATAATGACTTCTAACACTTATCACTCACGACTATTTATCACGGCGAAGCACATAAAAATAATAAAACATTCCTAGAGCTATCGCTTTTATAGATTTGATTTTGTGCACGCATCAACTTGTATGTTTGCGATGCCGGCGCACTTGCTCCGTAAACAAGTCATTTCAAGCTCCCATATTCTTGTCGAAACATGTTAAATTGCATGAACCGCGTGTTTGCCTACCAACTTGCAAGGACTTGTCACCGTCAATCTATTCTAAACTAAAACAAATTAGGTATAGGTATACCTAATGCTAATTTAAAAATGCTTATTAACGCGATAACAGTAAGATAATTTACATAGCTAGATAAAATATTTATTCATGAAAACAGGTATTTTCAAAGTATTTTATTATATTAAAAAAAATAATTATAAAAAGAAATATTAAATACAATAAATTTATTATTATTATTATTATATTATTATTGCATTAAGGTTGATTTGCCTATCAGGACGGACACACATGTCCAACATAATAAGCCTGATATAGTAGTGCATGTAAAGGTATTGAATGAGATTACAATTATTGAAGTAGGAATAACATCTCAGGATAACCTGCAGACAGTATAGGTTGAAAAGAAGAGGAAGTATGATCTGCTGGCTAATGAGTTGAGCCTAATTCACAAGTGTAATGTTAATATTATACCTTATGTTCTGGGGCGGTGGTGGCTCAGTCGGTAGCGCGCCAGGCTCGTAATCTGTAGTTCCCAGGTTCGAGTCCCAGCTGGGTCAGCGTTGAGATTTATCTCCGCAAAATTTCCCCGCCTTGCCCACGGTCAGCACGGGACACCGATGGGCTTGAAAAGGCCGCCGTCCGTCGGATGGGACGTTAAGCCGTGGCCCCGTGTGCGGGAGAGCTCATACCCTGTGCACGTTAAAGAACACGCTGGATGGCCTTGACGGGAGGCTACCATCTGTCTCCCAACAGCTGTTCCAGTGGGTTCCCTCCCCCAACCTTCTCTGAGCCTTCGGGGTCCTTGTGACCTGGCCATTTAGCCCATGGTGTGCAAAAAAGTGCCGCTCAGAGGTAAAACAACCCAACCTTATGTTCTGACGTGGGATGGTATTGTAACTACGTTGAACGTTCATAAACAAATAAAAATAAAAAAATAAAAATAAAAAATAAAAACATTAAACAACAATAAAGCATACTCAAAGCGACTTGGAGTGGGAAAACATATTGAAGCTTATATCCAATCTGTGATCTTGAAGAGAACTTTTGAGAGCATCTCAGTCGACTTCAGACGTACCAGTACGCTAGTAGGCGGTAGCAGGGAACTTATTGTCCAAGCTGCAGTTGAAAAGCTGTACATGACGGATGAGGTAGTGGATGACCAGAATCACCAGGAAGACACCACAGAATAGAAGAGATAAAAAGGTTGTCACAGAAAATTTCATTAAATTTATTTATTTATTTGACCGCCCCTCTTGACTGCCTCAACGCCCCCCATTTGCCTCTGGATCAGCTACCGCCCCCATGGAAGGCTCCAGCGCCCACTGGGGGGCGGTATCGCCCCCGTTGGGAATCTATGTGTTAAATCAAGGGGCGTAGCGAAGGACTATGGTTGAGGGGGGGGGGGGAGAGAAAGCGAAAATTTTCCAACTCGAAAATAAAATTTTGTTAACTGAGAAAATAATATCTCCTAGATTTTCGCTCCCTGGGGGAGGGGGACCGATTTTCACAACTCTCCTGCATTTCGCCCTTTTTCTTCCAATTTTGCGAGCTAGCCACAATTTCACAGAAATAATCCCAATATTTACATCTCACCTGAATTGTAGGAAGTCAGTGTAAATTTTCCCAACTCCCTTACATTTGGCGAACTCTCCTGAACTTCACAAAACCAATCCCAATCTTTATATCTCTCCTGAATTTGCCAAGTCACTTCAAAATTTTCAAACTCCCCAAAATTTTGCCAAGTTTTCGCGATTTTGTCAACTATCCTTAATTTCACAAACCCAATTATCACAACTCGCCCGTATTTTATGAAGTAGATTTGAATTTCGCCAACTGCCCTAGATTTTGCAGTCACTCCAAATTTTGCCAATTCACCTGTATTTTACTAAGTGGCTTCGAATATTGCCAACTGCTCTAGATTTTGCCTACTCTCCATTTTCCAAATTGCCCTAGATTTGCCAAGTTGCCTCGATTTTGACAACTCCTCTTAATTTTACAAAAAAAAAAATTACAAATTTTCACAACACCTAAATTTTGCGAAGTTGCTTCGAATTTTGTCAACTCCGAGTTACTTTGGGGGGAGCCTCCCACACATCCCCCCATAGCTACGCTCCTGATGTCAAGCAGGCCCTCATTAGAGTTGCCCTACAGTGGTCAAATGCAGCAGCTGTAACTCAGAACAGACATGTTTGGAGACCCAAATTGTGCAGTCTTGTTACACCATCATAACCAGGGCTGGACGTATGCATAAGCTAACTAAGCTACAGCTTAGACTTCACGATTATTAGGGGCCTGAAAAATTAAGTTTGAAGTTTACTGTGTCACAAATTTTTAAATTTAAATTAATCCATTATGTTAACACTATTCATTTCAGCTTTATCTAGTCATTATTGTATATCAATGCTAGTATAATGCTTTCATCACATCAATTTAGTTATTTATTCTGTCTGTAAATGGTAGCTAGGTAGTCACTGGAA
Source organism: Ryuthela nishihirai (assembly GCA_038380435.1). Classification (NCBI taxonomy): domain Eukaryota; kingdom Metazoa; phylum Arthropoda; class Arachnida; order Araneae; family Heptathelidae; genus Ryuthela; species Ryuthela nishihirai. Next base: position 96,657 of record JAWZYU010000427.1, on the reverse strand, counting down.
GGAAAGCTATGCACCAATCCCCTGTGATGATGCACAAAACGGCCAGACCTAACATCTAAAGACTAACCCCGCCTTCTCGCAGTGCGGATCGTTAGTACCGTTCAAAAGATACTCGCCTCTGGAAGGGAACAGAAGAGCAGGGCTGCAAGATTAATGTGACCTACTGACCGCACTACTATGACTACTTTTTTTCTACCTTGCTGAGGAGTGGTTGAACACACAGGGTCCTGTACTAACCACACCAACTGGAAGGAATAAGAACTCTGAGCTTGGTTATGGATCCTGGACTTGCTGCACTGATGGGCTTCTGTGGAGGGAAAATCTGCTGTGGTTTCTGTTTGCTTGTAGGGTGGTGGATAATCCTGATCTGAGGTCATCGCTGGTACCTGAACTCTTGCTCCTACGTATTATCAAATCCTGCACTGGGGAAGTGCAGATGACTTCAGCCTTTAGTAGTCGCTCTTTTTTACGAACCGTAAAAAAGAGCTACTACTGAAGTTTGTGGGGTACCCATTTGGCACAGATCTTTCGAAACTTTAAAATGTTGATGAATAATTGTTTCCACACTGCCAATCGATACGCTGACATCTAAACTTATTTTCTGAACTGTGATGTGTGAATTTTCCCTAATAAGTTCAGGAACAGCAGCAATGGTTCTCTCGTTCATGGCTTCCTTCAGTATTTCTGCACGAGGGAGGGCTTTGAGAAGCTCTGACGTCCTTCTCTGAATTTGCGTACCCATCCCGTAACAGTCCCATATGAACAGGAATGATCCCCATATAGCTATGATAAATCGGCATGAATTGTTTTCGCGCCTTCCACAACCTGCATCCTTGTGAAAATGTAAAATATTTCCCTTCTTTAACAATTTCCATATCAACAACGTACAGATTTTGCAGACCGAAATTGACGCGCCTCCAGCGAAGGGAGAAATAATGATACGATCTTCGATTTTAACACGCAGTGACACGTTTAGATAAGCTTTCAAACAAGTCGTATCGTTAACTTCGGAAGAACGAGTGCAAATCTACAGACAGGTGTCAAGTACTTTTTGAAAGCCTCTTTAAAATGCCTTTATACCCTACTTTCATAAAAATTGTAATTCATTTCATAATTTCATGAGGGTAGCTTTTTTGTGTTATTTGCTTGTTCATATTAACGTTTTAGAAGGATATTAAGTTAAGAACATATTATAAATAAATATTTTACGTAATAGTTCAGTATTTTAAAGCAATAAATTATTGGATCTAAGAAACAGATTGCCATGTTTCCACTTAAAGAAAACACATCGACTCTGGCGAATTTAATGCTCATTTCCAAGAAGAATGAAGTATTTTATTTTCCGACTTCATCGCCCCTAACGGTGGAAATTTGAACCAAATGATTATTAGGAAAAAATAAATCGTATTATTCATTAGTACCTATAAAAAATAAATTTTTTCATTCATCTCTTAAAAAGTGGCGTTTATTCACCTACCCTTAGGGGTAACTGATCGAATCATTGCAGTCCAAGGAAACCCCTTGATCTCCCAATCAGCCATTTTTCAGATATTTAGCATGAATTGATATTTTCCAATAGACAATTAAAGCTTAACCAATTTCCGACCTTAACTCGCACTAACGATAAAAATTTAAGCTATTGGAAAAATTCTGAAAACTCGGACACTAATACAGTAATCTTTCGGTATACGAGAAATCGGCTTATCTAGTTTTCGCTTAGAAGAAGGTCACAAATATCTGTTTTATGATTTAACAACAAATTTTTTGCTTATACGAGATTCCTCTCGCAAAGAGATGGTTTGGAGAAAGGAAGGAGCTCGTATAAGTGAATACGAGGAGAGGAAGGAGAGCGTATAAGGGAAGATTATTTCTGCTTGGGGAGAGGAAGGAGTTTGTATAAACGAAAATTAGTTCAACTTGAGGAGAGAAAGGAGAGCGTATAAGTAAAAGTTTTTTTGGCTTGATGAGAGGAAGGAACCCATATAAGTGAAAATTAGTTTAGCTTGGGGAGAGGAAGGAGAGCGTATAAGCGAAAATTAGTTTAACTTGAGGAGAAGAAAGAGCTCGTATAAGTGAAAACTAACTCAATTTGAAAAGAGAAGGAAAGTGTATGAGTAAAATTAGTTTAATTTGAGGAGAGGAAGGAGCTCGTATAAGCGAAAATTAATTGAACTTGGGGAGAGAAAGGAGAGCGTATAAGTGAAAATTAATTGAATTTGAGGAGAGAAAGGAGAGCGTATAAGTGAAAATTAATTGAACTTGAGGAGAGGAAGGGGAGCGTATAAGTGAAAATTAATTGAACTTGAGGAGAGAAAGGAGAGCGTATAAATGAAAATTAATTGAACTTGAGGAGAGAAAGGAGAGCGTATAAGTGAAAATTAATTGAACTTGAGGAGAGAAAGGAGAGCGTATAAGTGAAAATTAATTGAACTTGAGGAGAGGAAGGAGAGCGTATAAGTGAAAATTAATTGAACTTGATGAGAGGAAGGAGAGAGTATAAGTGAAAATTAATTGAACTTGAGGAGAGGAAGGAGAGCGTATAAGTGAAAATTAATTGAACTTGAGGAGAGGAAGGAGAGCGTATAAGTGAAAATTAATTGAACTTGAGGAGAGAAAGGAGAGCGTATAAGTGAAAATTAATTGAACTTGAGGAGAGAAAGGAGAGCGTATAAGTGAAAATTAATTGAACTTGAGGAGAGAAAGGAGAGCGTATAAGTGAAAATTAATTGAACTTGAGGAGAGGAAGGGGAGCGTATAAGTGAAAATTAATTGAACTTGAGGAGAGAAAGGAGAGCGTATAAATGAAAATTAATTGAACTTGAGGAGAGAAAGGAGAGCGTATAAGTGAAAATTAATTGAACTTGAGGAGAGAAAGGAGAGCGTATAAGTGAAAATTAATTGAACTTGAGGAGAGGAAGGAGAGCGTATAAGTGAAAATTAATTGAACTTGATGAGAGGAAGGAGAGAGTATAAGTGAAAATTAATTGAACTTGAGGAGAGGAAGGAGAGCGTATAAGTGAAAATTAATTGAACTTGAGGAGAGAAAGGAGAGCGTATAAGTGAAAATTAATTGCACTTGAGGAGAGGAAGGAGAGCGTATAAGTGAAAATTAATTGAACTTGAGGAGAGAAAGGAGAGCGTATAAGTGAAAATTAATTGAACTTGAGAGAAAGGAGAGCGTATAAGTGAAAATTAATTGAACTTGAGGAGAGGAAGGAGAGCGTATAAGTGAAAATTAATTGAACTTGAGGAGAGGAAGGAGAGCGTATAAGTGAAAATTAATTGAACTTGAGGAGAGGAAGGAGAGTGTTTAAGTGAAAATTAGTTTAACTTGAGGAGAGAAAGGAGAACGAATAAGTGAAAATTAGTTTAACTGGAGGAGAGGAAGGATAGCGTATAAGCGAAAATTAATTGAACTTGAGGAAAGGAGAGCGTATAAGTGAAAATTAATTGAACTTGAGGAGAGAAAGGAGAGTGTATAAGTGAAAATTGAACTTGAGGAAAGGAAGAAGATCGTATGCATTTTCTATACAGCATGAATGATATAACAATTTTATGCGTACGCTAATGACTAAGAATGCTATTTGAATACAGTAATTAACCATTAATGTCATTTTCTTTCATAATGAGACACCATTCTGTTTTTATTAATTTGAACTTTGTACATTTGGGGAGAAATTTTTGATCTCTCGAACGGACGGCGAGAGCTTGCGCTGACATCAGCTTAATCACAGATAAGAGTACAGATAGATAACTCGAGTTGATCCCATGTTTACAATGAAAGGTTCGCAGCGCCTCTCTCATCCCATCAAATCCTGATATGTCAAAGAGCCAACCACCATTCCCCGCTAAGTGGAAATAGCTTAACAAATGCAGTTCATTATCGGCTTAGAACATAGCATTAACGTGTCAATTTGTTTTATAATATAATGAAATATAAAAAATGAGTTGGCAAGTGATAATACCTCGAACATTTACGCGTTGTTGGTAAAAGAAAACAAGAAAAACAAAGTTGACCTATTTTGGCAAAAATAAAAACGTGTCAACCTACCCTCTTGTGTCTCCCATTTCCGCTGCTGAGGTCGAGTTTTCAACAATCAGGTTTCTAGTAACCTCTGGGCCGGATTAATATCCCTGTAAACCTTAGGCATTTTCTTTCTTAGGCCCTTTGGCGGATTCAATTTTATACGTATGTCGATTTCAATGGTTAGATGGGTGATCAAAATTTTCTTTATTTTTCTCGGTTAGCAAAGTGGTTAATGTAACAGGTCTCAGCAGCTGAACTGATCACTATTTCCCCAAGAGGAGATGTGTTTCAGTTTTTATCACGCAAAGGAAAAAACATGATTAATGCGTTTGCCATGAGCCCTTTAATTTTCCTAGGTCCTAGGCAGAGGCTTATCCAACACTACCTGTTGAATAATGCAACCCAGAGTTACACTAAAATCAAGTGTCACTTAAGGGCAACTTACACTCAGGACAAACTCCACACTACTGCAACAGATACAAAGTAATTACCAAACCATATGAACTTTCCAAATCATTAAACTAAGCATACTTTAATGAAATGGATTAAGAAATAAAATTGGACAAAGGGAGTGATGGATGTTAGAGTTGCTTAGGACTCGAAAAGTGAAAGAAAAAAATAATTGAAAGCAACTTGTCTTTGGCTGACATAACAGTTGGATAACCAAATTAAGGTTACAGGAGACATACACTAGTGAAGGAATTTTCTATAACAGAGAAGTAAGGGAACTTAAATCTCAGTGAGCTTTCTTGTACAGAAATTATAATCAATTCAACTACTTGCCGCGTTTGTACATTTTAGGTCTCTCTCTCTCTCTTACATACATAAAATAAAAAAGAAAAAACATTTAAGATGGCGCTGAAAAACTTTCAGTGACGCACCTAACGTTTAAGACCAAAAACTTTCATCAAAGATTGAGCCAACTGCGAATGTGGGTGTTGTTGCATTATAGAAGCAGTCTATACTGAGTTGTTAAGTATTGTTAGATATTTTGCAACATATTTTGCAGAGAGAGACTCCGTTGGTTTGGTCAGGTTGCCCATATGGATAACTATAGATTAACGAATAGGGTTATGAACAGTGCGCCTGAAGGCCTCAGAAAGAGGGGGAGATATAGGATGCAGTGGGCAGACAATGCCAGACTGGAATCATTAAAATTGGTCTGCAGTGGCCAGATGCAGCAGATGTACAGTCGCTCAAAAAATATTCGAACACTATGGTTGATTACAGAATTCAGAAAAAATATCTGGCAACTATTTTTTTTTAAATTAGTGATCTGGCAACCTTCGTGTACAGTACAGAAAGGTTGCCAGATCACTAATTTCCAGATCATTGCCAGATCACCAATCACTAATTTCTTCCGTATTGGAAACTGAAGAGTCTAAATGTTCTTCCTCCAGGACCGAAAAACGAGCCTTGGAGGCGTAGGTAGAATCGTTAGTAGGAGACAAGGCTCTCTTGTGCCCTTTTTTAGATTTTTTGTCATTACCCTTCCCTTTGGGTTTTTTGACAGTATCAGAAATACTATGAATTAAATCTAATCCATGTTTTAGGGCAGAGGTTAAATCCTGAATTGCTTCCAAACCGTTGATTTGAGAAGAGCAATGTTCAGTACATACATGCTCATTGATGTCTTTCTCAATATAAAATCTTTCCAAAATTGCATCATTAAATTTGATGCGATCATCTGGTAGAATGGAGTGAATGCCAGTAGTATAGTCCCATTACACGGTATCCCTTTGACATAATAGGGGGAAAGCACTGTGCAAAGGGAACGCCCCCTTCCGACAACGCCCCTTAATATTTATAACTGACTATGCCCTCTTATTAATATTCGTAATTAATAAAGAATAATTCATATTTCAAAATCAATAATTAATAAAGACCCCCTTGGTTGACCTGTATTTTTTAATTCCCCCTCATAAAAAAATCCCTCCTTATCAAAAGTTCCGTTCCCCTTTATTAAAAACCCGTGGCGCCATCTAGTGTATATCATGAGTACTATACTTTAGAAAAACCCTCTATTTTAACCGTAATTTTTCCAATTTTTGACTCCCCCTCATTAAGAAAACCCCTTATCAAAAGTTCCACCCCCTTTATTAAAAACCCTATCAACTTTAAAGACCCCTGGTTGTCCCACATGTATCTTTTAACCCCCCTCATTAAAAAACTTTTATCAAAAGTTCCGCCCCTATATTAAACACCCCCCTCACCGATCACAAACTCCTGAATAAGTTCCTTGGTTTCTACCCTCATCTGAAATTTACCAAGTCCAACTGAACTTTCGGTGGCAAAGTTCAAGGTATCCTCTCATCCCTTTGGCGGTCATTTTCGATAAATCCATTATTCATCAAAAAGTCCTCCCATTTCCCATTTATTAAGAAAACCTTCATTAATTAAAACTCAGCAAAAGTTCCACCCCCTCACATCCCAGGTAGTAATCTTGAACGGTTAATCCTTCTCGAAATTTCCACCAACGGTCATCTTGGATCACGTTACCTGCCATGCTGTCGACCTCCCTTTCTTTCCATATCAGATGTGATGTGTTATAACATTAAAACCCATTGGCATTCTTAATCGTAGTTTTTGGACCCATCTCGAAATTTTTCAAAGTCCAGAGATGTCACTCATTGACAGCCCTTCTGACTAAACCGCATTGTCACCCCTATTTCTACCCCCCTTTGTTTCAGGCCATCACAGGAGATACGGTAGGGAAACAATGTTTTGGAAATAATTTTCCATCCTCTTATCGAAACATCCCATCTCCCCTTTATGATAGGTCAGATATTTTGTAAATAAACAATGTACCCCATCGGAAGAAGACAAACCATTTTGAAATTTCCCTTCACGCCCCTAACCTCCAAGTGTTGCGCCTCTCTTATTAAAATTAATCTCCATTGGGTTGAAGGATGTTGCCATCAGATATCTGTGTTCACACATATTCTGCACTGCACTTTCCGCATCAGGACTTGTTTCGGAATGAGAAGAATTTAACGTAAAATCACTTTTATTTCTGCCGAGTCTCAATTTATTACTCTCCGCATTTTCATCGAATCACAGATAAAAAGTTCCCTATTCCCTAAAAATTTCAATCATCTCCCAATTCCTCTACTAAGTCACTTCAAAGACATCGTGATTGCAAAGAATAATCAATAAAACTAACTTTTTTAATTTTCGTATATCCATTACGCGACTGGGTCACAAGTTTAAAACTTTTTATACCTGATACTTATTACCGCTTTCATCCTTACCACAAGATGCAAAATATTATTCTTTCCTACGAAGTAATGTTACGCAGTAACAATCTATAACAAAATATTTTTTCTTTCTCGGAAGAAAAATCAGCTAATTGTTTGAAAGTAAGATATCATTTTGAAAAAAATCTGTAATTCTAAACAATATCACAGTTTTTAAAAATCGTCTTTTCCTCAATTTACCAGCGAACGTGTGATCCTATGACTCATCACGCTGATGAAATTTTATTTCGCGTTGCGACCTCTCGTTAGTACACGTGTGTGCATTACTCTTTACAAGGTCAGTTGTTTTCATCGAGTAAAAAATAATTCTGTAAAGAATTTTGTATGCGGCAGAATGCTATAGAAAGTAAGCAATGCTAAATGTAGAAGACAATTCATACGTTGTGGGTACCCTTGCGTTTCTGCTTACAGTGCGTAAAACATCTAACTTTGGTTCTACATCCAAGTCCAACATGAATGTATGTTAATGGTGTAGGGAATATTAGTTTTAACAAATACTATAAAATACACTCATACACTAAGCTACTATAAAAATAATACACTTAATAAGTCTCACTCGATCGATATACTGATAACAACTCTCAACTTACCTGAGCTAATCCACCGAAATTTTATTTGCAGCTGGAGTGATAGTCGAAATTTAGCAAATACCTCAGCGATTATATCAGTATATCTATGGAACAAGCTACATGAAAAGCTTCTTCGATTCGGTAAAATAAAAATCCGCCAAACTAAAAATTTTCAGGAATAATTTAAAAGTACAAGCCTCAGCAAAAAGTTTTGGATACTTATTACTGTTCAGTGACACCGGTGAAAACGAATTTTTCCCTTGCACAGAAAAGCGACACTGATATATTTTTCATGCAAAAGACATGTACTTGGTTAACAATTGCATACTAATGAATTTTTTCCCACAGACCCAACCATGACACAGATCGGTGAATTGTGCGCTTAATTTTCATTGTCACCCAATGATGTCTTAAGAATTCTGCATTTATGTCACAAAAGTCGATGTTCTCACGTAGAGTGTACATTGGATATAAATGACAGAAAAAAATAATGTCTTTGCAAACTAAGAGTCACTCTGTGTGAAATATCCCAAGTCCAGAAATACCCTTCTTAAAAAATAGGAAAATTTCCGCCATATACTCTCCCACTTCTTAAAAATTAACACAATCTTGTCGCTTAATTCGAAGAAATGGGCCAGAGACACTCTGCACGAACAGGCAGCCCAACCGGTGATAACTCAAAGGTCATGGGGCACTTATGCACTGACCTATGGAACACCCCGTCGATGTGAAAACAGATATGCTACTGTTTATCTAAATCCTTTACTCATGGGAAGAGCTTCCCTCTCGTGAGTTTTATCTTCCCCAAGGATCTTTTCAACTCTAATGACAAAGTGAAATAATTATTCGTTTCATGGTGTAATGGATATACGGGAATTAAAAAAGTTTGTTTTATTGGTTCAATGCGGTTTAGTCAGAACGGCTGTCAATGAGCGACATCTCTGAACTTAGTAAAATTTAGAGATGTGACCGAAAACTACGATCAAGAGTGTGAGTGGGTTTTCCACAAATCGTGGTCCCAGTTATGGGTGAGGTACTAAACGCTTGTTGCGAAATGCCCATCGCTGGACTCAGAATTATATGAAGGTCGATGTCATAAAATATTGGACTTTGTAGTTATTTTTGAGGATTGCGTCAGCCAAACAGAGGGGATGCCACCGAAAGTTTACTTGGTCTTTGCAATTATTTTTGAGGATTGCATCAGCCATTCTGAGAGGGGATGACCTGAACGTTGCCACCGAAAGTTCAGTTAGACTTGGTAAATTTTAAATGAAAGTAGAAACCAAGGGACTTATTCGGGAGTTTGTGATCGGTGAGGGGGAGTTTTATACAGGGGGGTGGAACTTTTGATAAGGGTTTTTTAATGAGGGGGGAGGAAGTCAAAAATTGGAAAATTTTTGGTTAAAATAGAGGGCTTGCTAGAGTATAGTACTCATGATATACACTAGATGGCTCCAAGGGTTTTTAATAAAGGGGGGTGAACTTTTGATAAGGGGTAGTCAAAAAATTGGAACTTGCAGTTAAAATCTTGCTAAAATATACATTAGATGGCGCCACCAAAAAACGAAGACTTTTTTTCAAGTGACATTTCAGGGGGGCTTAAAAAATACAGGTGGGTTATTCAGGGGATCTTTAAAGAGGGGGGCTTAAAAATACAGGTGGGTCAACCATGGGACAGTTTTGATAGGGTTTTTAATAATGGGGTGGAATTTTTGATAAGGGGTTTTCTTAATGAGGGGGGTCAAAAATTGGAAAAATTATGGTTAAAATACAGGGCTTTTCTAAAGTATAGTACTCATGATATACACTAGATGGCGCCATGGGTTTTTAATGAAGGTGCTAAATTTTTGATAAGGTGGGTTTTAATGAGGGTGGATCAAAAATACAGGCCAACCAGGGGGTCTTTATTAATTATGAATATTAATAAGGGACGTGGTCAGTGACGTCATATCACGTGACCGAGTGGGGGCTTGGCTGGTGACATCTAGGGGGAAAGCGCTGTGCAAAGGGGGATTCCGTATAATGGGATAATACTACTGATGTCCTTCATGGAAGATAAATTCACCAATGTGGAGTTTAATTCATACAAAGGTTCATTTTCCTCCGAGAAAAATGTGCAGATTTGCGAGTTATAACTCAGTTGAGAGCTATCCATAGAGACTTCAGCTCCAGAGGTCTCTGTGTTGTTCGCAGTGACGTCAAATCTAAAGGCCGCACTGGAAAAATCAGTAACTTTAAAATTTGATATTTTGAAAACTTTGAAATTTTCAAATAAAAAGTGGTTAACAAAAGTGAAATAATTATTAAAAAAAAACTAAAATAGAAGTCAGTTTAAAGAAATAGAACAAATTTACATAAATATATGTAAAATATTCGAATATTTCGAACGCAAAAACTCACAGTTACAACAGTAAGAAACCGGTACAAACCGAAATTTGAAAAGGACGGATTTCTGTAAAATACCAGAAATCTATCCAAAAACAATCAAAACTTTTAATTTTTAAAACTAAGTATAGAAATACCAAATTAAAAATGTACAACTATAAATTTAGTAAGGAACGAACGGTAAGTAGTGAAAAGCTAGTCTACCAGTAGCGACTGGAAACGCAGCTGAGACTAAGGAATTAGATAAACAAACTAGGAACTTAAACTAGTGGACCTAAGCAGAGGTTTCAACACAGATTTGTTTACCTATACAGTAGAAAAAATATATTTCCAAGTCGTGAGTTAGTTCTGATTGAGAACCTTAAAAGAGAAAACGTCACTAATATCGCAGCGTTACTTCTATTATGAGAAATATGAACACTATAAAATAAAAAAATACCCCCTCAAGCAGCTGCTTGCCACAGAGGTCTGACAGGAGCCTGTCAGTTTATATGACACAGTAGAAGGTCTGTGAGGATGGCAGGACCTCAGCAGAAAACACGAATATCCATGCCTTAACCGGGGGCTCGAACCCAGGTCCCTTAGATCAGTAGCCAAGCGCACTAACCACTCGGCCATGTGGAACAGATATTTTATTTTTTTCCTTATTTAATTAACGCATTACATACAACTGGCAATAGGAATAGATAGATACTCTGTAGAATGAGATGATTAATTGTGACGCACTCGTTCGAACAACAGAGATTTTAAGAAGTTCCGGTCGAGGGTTCTGTTGCATAACAGAAGCAATCTGTTTAGAACCCTCCTGACGACGCTGGAAAGTTAACATTTTGTAATGTTTGTATGCGCTAAGACAAGCTTTTTATGGTTGCTGAGTACCTTATCATAGGAGATTTGAATAGAATATACGTATTTGGAGATTATTTAAGCTAATATTGAGGTATGTTTAAGTAATAATAATAATTATGTTTATTATGTAAAATATCTTATACCTCACACAATTTTAAAACAAATCACAATATTATTTTAAAGTAATTATTTCTAACCAGGATGACACAAAATAATAATCGTTATTTTTCCACTCTTGGCATTTAAATCGAAAACATGTATACTTTTTTTAAACATTTGTGACTTTTTCGTTATCATTAAGCAATTAGTAGATTAACCTTTTAACTAAAATGATAAAATTTATACGTTGAACTCTGGATCCGAATTTCATTGAGTTGGGTTGTTTTACCACTGAGAGTCTATATTGCACACAATGGGCTAAATGGCCAGGTCACAAGGACTCATGATTTGGAAAGAGGAAAGGCATTCACTGTATAGTTAGGATGACAGCCTCCCTTAAAGCTACCTTTTTATTTTTCGTATTTATAGTATAGTCTGCATCGAGTAAAAAATTATTTTCATGTGAGAGAAAAATTATAATTCTCAAAAGATTTAAAACATGCAAAATAATTTTTTTATGATGGAAGTTTTTGAATTATATTATTGTAATTTCTAAAGACGATTCATTAACGAGAGGAAGAAAAATTTTTGAAAAATAATAATCAAACATCGAACAGGGTTTAATAATTTTAATTCCCAAACATAGATTAAATCAAAATAAAGAAAATTTCACGGGAAAAAGTAAACTAAACTTTTACTTCCTCCAAATGATCTCCATCAGCATTAATCTTGAATAGAAATCTCTCCTTCGTATTCTTTTGACTCCAAAACACAAAACTTGCTTCAGTTGCATAATGCTTATTTGGGACTCACATTCAGTTCCTTATTTAGGTATGGTAGATCTAATGTTGCATTCACTTAGTCTCCTACGGCGTACAATTTCAGAATTCATACAGCTCTTATTACGTAGAAAGATATTTGATAAATAGAATATTAGTTGATTTTAAGTTTTATTAAAAAACAATATTTTAAAAGGCAGCGATATAATTATTATATTACTGTTATTATATAAGAAATAAATTGACTTTGTAAAGGTTAAGTCATCATCTTCTTCCCAATGATTTGTAACTCGTAATTATAGACACGTGGTTCCGTTTTCGAAATAACTAAAATCGAAACAAGATAATTATGTTTTTGATTCTAATTCTTTAAAGTTGGGATTACAAAATATTGCTCTTAATTTCACACTACCAATATTATTAAATAAAAGTCATACATTAATATCTAGTTATTTCTTGTGCATATGAGGTTGTTCATTGCGAGTCTTGTTAAACTGATTGAATCCATTTACTTTCAAAAAGATCTCTTAAATGACAGAAGCATTTTTATTTCTAGTTGGAATGAGAAGATGAAGAATAAAGAGTGCGTCCAGAATATAAGCCGATGGATCTACTTTAAAGCCTTAACTGTGGCTATGGATGAAATAAAGATTGAGGTAAGTGCTATATTCAAAACTGTACCCAAAACTAATTTTAACAATTTTATTTCAAGTTAATTTTTTCGAAATTCAATTAAAGTTTATTATACCAAATTTTATTTTAATGCATCACTCTCAAAAACATTCTATCAAAGAATCAAAAAGGAATGCATGGTTATTAATTCCTTTGAATTGGAAGTAACTTGATGGAGATATATTTTAGCACTAAAGTGAATATATAGGAAACATTCTTTTAATAAATAGTTGAAAGGGGAAACAACTGCAATGGATAACGAAAAATCTGAAGTAGCAAAATAGTTCTTTACACTTTATTTTGTGTGGGAATCTGACCTTTGATTAGGCAGCGAACACTTTTTCTGATTTTATCTGATGAAAACATTTTTCTTATTACGATACTACACAAAACAAGGGGCAGGAAATTAATGAAGACAAAACCCAGATGCTCCGCTAACTGATCATAGCACTACATCTATCGGGATAATGTCATAATCTCCACTACCTACGTCGAGGGCAAACAACACCATATAGTGCAGCTCGCCCCACGACTACCTATGGCGAACAGTCCTATGGAAGTTCATCCATCGATCAAAACCTAAATTTAATCTGTTCCCCGGTTAGCCATAAACAAAGATATATAGATCTAAGTTGACTCGGCTCCCGGGGTGGAGACTCTTAGTTTGGTATTTCCATCGATAAGCCCGTTAATCGGGGATCCCACTCCCAGTCGCAAGCAACCTTCATCCTCTCCATTAGAGCCACGAACCCGCGGCCCCCAGCAGCATTCTGCCGACCCGAAACTTCACCGAGGCTGCACCGATGAGCCCGCTTGACCAGGTTCCCCAAGCCCAGTCAAAAGAACCCTCAGTCACAGCCCCTCCATTGGGACTGCAACCCGGAACTTCTAGGGGGACAAGTCGATGAGCCCGCTTCTCTAGCGACTCCCAGTCAGCAGAACCCTCAACAGGCCCCTCCATCAGAGGCTAAAAGCTCTCGTGCAAACCAGGAACCAACGAGCCAGAACCCTACTTCACAAAGGCACCGTAGCCGCCCCCCCACCACCACCACGTCAAGGTGGTCCCCTATCGGGGGGGGGGGGAACAAGGGGCAGGAATTAACTCAGTCGTCAACGTGTTTGAATCATAACCTGATGATCCCAGGTTTGAGTCCCCACTGTGCTTGAATTAAGATTTTCTTCGGAAAGCTCTGCTATGAATTCTGTGAGTAAAAGAACAGCGATGGCTTTGAAAAGGATGTCGTCCGTCAATGCGACATTATGCTGTGATCCCGTGTGCAGGAAGCCATAATCTTCTCATGTTAAGAGTTTGCTGAATGACCTTGACGAGAGGTTCTATCTGTCTCCTAACTGTTGAAGTGGAAACCATTATGATAGTATGTTCAAAAAACCCGCTCAAAGGTGAAATGACTCAATTTACAACATGCGTAAACCGTTTCAATAAATCATTCACACCGAAGCAATAGTGATAAACAAATTAAAAAAAATATAAATTTACGTTATTATTCTTTGATCATAGTACAAGTAAATTTTATCATTACAGGTGACCCGCAAAGCTTAAAGCTTATCTGCAGGATATAGAATAATTACATTTTTAATTTGTTGCAATAGTATGATTAGCTTTCTTTCGTGAGAGATTTCTTTCGTGAGTAGATTCTTTCGTGATCATTACAAAGCGTTTTCATTTGCATTTTCAGTTAGCCGCAAGGAAAATAATGGATCAAATTATCGACTCAATCTGCAGAGGTGAAGGTAGAAGCAAGGTAAAATAGAAATAAATATAGTTTCTATAGTCTATTTTTATGATTGTTTTACACAATATTAAGAATATTGACAATTCTTAATTCAATCTATATTAAACATCAAAGGTAAATTAGGCAGAAGAGATTTTTTTCTCAATGGATAACGCATCGATTTTTGCTTGCCTTCCTTCTTAGGCCTATCTTGGTATTAAATAATTTGAAAAATATCCTATCCGATTTTTGAAGTATGTAAGAGATATCTAATAGAATCGAGATGATTATGTGTTTTAATTCTTTACCCAAAAACTGAAGTAAAGAACAGTTTGATTTCGGATATTCTTATTTTATCTGTCTTTTCTATCAGTTTTAGAATTGTTAAAAGAATGAACTGGCCTCTCATAATTTGCTTAAAATCATTGAGAATTAATGCATAAATGAGTTTGTAAAATTAGTGTCAGGCGCGGAACTAGAAAAAAAATAGAGGGGGGGGGGGGGCAAGTGACGCAATCGAGTCAGAAAAACAAAATAAAGGGGATTAGAATTCCATTGCAATATAGCATGTTATCCATCGTTTTACAGTACTTTAAATCATTTCTTGGAAAACGCGTAAAAGAGCAAAAGTTTAATAATTATTTTCCTTTATTACCATTACTGATATTTATAAAGGGGGAGGGCCATAGCTCATTGCCATCCCCCCTGGATCCCACCCTTGTGCTGCAGATATTTTTTTCTCCCCTGAATATGAAATTCAGTGCCTCAAGAGAAACAAAACACGTTTATTTATCTCTCTTCATCATTTCTTTAGGATTACGTTTTGTGTTAACTGAGCGAGAGTTCCTCTGTATATGATTTTAATATATTTGATAAAAGAATGGTTACAGGATGCAATTCCGAACTCTGGGTGACAACAGAGTTTAACTTCTAAAATTTATTTATTATGGAATGAAACCAGAGGTAGTTGTTAAAATATTTGTGTGATTACGTTCCAAACTTCAATTTGTAATTTTTCTTCGTTATCAAACACATTGCTCGTTAGTGAAATTGCTCTCACCAGAAGGAATGGCTGGAATTTAGCGAAACTCTTCATAGACACGGATGATGAGATTTGTATCACATGATCTTATTTACATCTGAATGCAATGAACTGAACGAAAGGTTAAAGTAAAATGCACCTAATATAATATGTACTGAAATCATTTTATTTGTGATGCATTCAGCAGCACGTTGCTGCATTGATGTGTAACGATTTCTGATGTTGTCCTGAGGAATAGCTCCCCACCCACGTGCATGTGGTATGGGCCAGTTGAGAGTGAGCTTGCAGAGAAAGTCCGATCATGTCCCAAACATGCTCGATGGGGGGGGGGGGGGAATGATTGGCCACGGAATAGTCTGGAATTGTCCTTGTAGGCAACATCCTGGACAGGAGTAGTGTTTTCATGCTGGCAGATGTCATTAGAAATAATCGCTTGAATTAATTCGACGGCTGGCCGTAGGCATCGACATATCAACCTGAAATTCATATTACCTCTTACACCTACCAGAAGTGATCTGTTTTTGCAACTGATGGCCAACGTAATCATTTACATAAAACTTTTACAACAGATTATTTACATAGTAACCTCTGCTATTACATGTATATTTACGTGTAAAGTAGACCGTACCTGCTGGGTTGGACAATTTTATCTTTCATCAGTGTACTTTCGGAGTTTCATTTTCCATTTAAAATTTAAAACCAAGCTGTTGATTTCGATTTGCCTAAAGTGATATTAACAAATGAAATGGTTAATGTTAAGATGAAATTGTACTAAATACTTGGTGACAGTTATTCGTCACGAATTGCACCCGAACATGCTCCGGCACATTTGTGCCGCTGCTTATAATAATTTAATTTTATTCATCCTCATAATTATATATCATCATTAGTTTTAAACAAGAAAATTTTAATAATTTTTTAGAAATTTATACAGATGGATCT
Source organism: Ryuthela nishihirai (assembly GCA_038380435.1). NCBI lineage: Eukaryota > Metazoa > Arthropoda > Arachnida > Araneae > Heptathelidae > Ryuthela > Ryuthela nishihirai. The sequence goes on along the minus strand of JAWZYU010000427.1, from coordinate 80,303 downwards.
TTCTTACAAGACTCAGGATCTGCTACAGCTGCAGCTTATATTCCTTCACTCAATACATCTATGAGCTTTAAATTACCAAACTATACTCCTATTTTACATGCTGAAATTTTTGCTATCCTTGCTGTATTTCAGTGGCTTTTACTAAACATTAAAAATCATTCAATTGTCATATATATTGACTCAAAAGGAGCAATACAAACTTTAAAACAACACCCTTCAAACACAGACTATCCTTATTATATTTATACACTTTTAAAATTAAATACTAAAAACTTAAAGAGAAATAATAATAAAATTACGCTAAGCTGGATTCCAGGACATTCTGGAATCAAAGAAAATGAAGAAGTGGACAATATTGCAAAATTAGCTCACAACTTAAACACTTTTACTCCAATACATAATTTTTATGCTCGTACTAAAAAAGAGATAAAAAACTTAGAATTTACCATGTTAGAAAAATATTTTCAAACAAATTCACTTCTTAAACCAAACTTTAGATATTTCCTTTCCAATAAAATTAATCATACCTTAAATTTTTCATTCAAAAGACAAGAAATTAGAATTCTTATGCGTCTAAGAACTGATACTATCATGCTAAACAAATCTAAATTTTTATTAAAAATAACTAATAGTCCAAATTGTTCTTTATGCAATTTAAAAGAAAACTCTACTCATTTAATATTAAATTGTGATAAATTCATATCACAAAGGGAAAAATTTTTTTTGGAGCTTGAAAAACTAGGAATTACTGATTTTACTTTAAACTCAATCTTAAACTACCCAATATTATCCACTCAAATAAAAATTTATCGCCTCTTACTTGATTTCCTCCAGGATACAAATATATGGTCCAAAATATAAAATAAATAAAAAAAAAAAAATTATATAATATAAAAAAAATATATATATATAAAAAAAGGAAAATATAAAAAAAAAAAATATATATATATATAAAAAAAAAACATAAAAAATAAAAAATGCAAAAAAAAAAAAGAATATTTAAAAAAAAAAAAATTTTTTTTTTTTAAAAAAAAGAGTTAAAAAAAAGAGAGTTAAAAAAAAAAAACTTAGTGAAACATAATTTTTCTGGGAAAGCCTGAACAAGGACCTCCCAATTTTTGTGACGTTACTACTACTACTACTGAATTCATTAAGTGTTTATTTGCATTCACATGCACAGAGATAAACATAACATGCTCTGAGGGCTGGTCTTCAGGAACAAAGGTTATACATTATTTGCAATTAGCACATAGAGCAAATACAGTAAGACACTATAAACTTTCGTTATACAGTATAGTATTGTTGGGTTGTTTTACCTCTGGGCGGCGCTTTTTTGTAGACAATTGGCTAAATGGCCAGGTCACAATGACCCCAAAGTCTCAGAGAAGATTGGGGGAGGGGACACACTGGAACAGCTGTTAGGAGACAGATGGTAGCTTCCCGTCAATGCCATCCAGCGGGTTCTTTAACGTGTGCAGGGTATGGCTCTCCCGAACACGGGACCACGGCTTAAGGTCCCATGCGACGGTCGGCGACTTTTCCAAGCCATCGATATTCCCTACTGACCATGGCAGGGCGGAGAGTTTTGCAGAGATAAATCTCAACGCTGACCCAACTGGGACTCGAACCTGGGAACTAGAGATTACGAGCTTGGTGCGCTACCGACTGAGCCACGCCCACCCTACAGTATAGTAAATCATACTATTATGTTATGTACAAAATTTATAATATTATTACACTAAACATTACCGTATTCAGAAGAAAATACTAAAAATATTTTCACCGGATGAGAAATATTCAATTTCCGGTTTTCTAAGGAGTTTGCTTTATATACTTTATGAACCCCCAACCTCGACGCGATATGCGTTTATTTGAAGGTCGCGGCTTGTCTTAAACAGCAACGTTGTTCCCAAATTGTAGTCACCATTGTATGCGCATGCGTAGATATTTTCTCCACTTTCTCTGCCGCTCTAGAGAAAGGGAAACAGATGGGCTTGAAAAGGATGCCTTCGGTCGGATGGGATGTTAAGCCGTGGCCACGTGTGCAAGAGAGCCAACTCTGTGCACGTTAAAGAACACGCAGAATGGCTCTGAGAGGATGCTTCCACTTATCTCCTAACAGATATCCAATGACTCCATTTCCTTTGCCAACACTTTAGAGATCATTGTGACCTGGCCACTCGGTGATAAAACGTTCTAACCCAAAACAACTGGACGTTTTCCTTTAAGATGCTATTTCTTAGCAACTGAGCTCTGTGACGGGATATTTCGAAACAACTTTATTTCGGACAAATTGAATTCCTTAGTGAATTCATTACATAGCTCGATTTTTCGTAATTCTCGTTTAATATTTAAAACGTGACAAAACCTGAAATATTTAATATTCAATCAAGATCATAGACATCGAAGGCAATCCATTGAGTGACTGATTAAGCTACTTATAACAACTGAATTGACGAGTTTTAATTGATAGTGGGTAGAATATGATGATTGCAAAGCAGATACGAAGATTATGATACAGCGTATAGATGAGAGAACACTGACCACTCTCAACTAATGATGACGTATTTGAGTGAACTGTTCTTTCGATGAAATGATGAAAGCGTTATATTAGTACTGCGCCAGATTCTCACGCCTGAGTTTCACAGATTCCAGTCACAACCTCGCAGACCTCTGCGGCAAGCAGCTGCTTGAGGAGATATTTATTCCGTTTTTTTTTATTAAATCTTAAAGAATAAATTTAAAAAAATGCTGTACCGGAAAACTACAATTATTTTGCTCGTGATCCTCTTCCTCGAACTCTTCAATAGACAGGCGAGCGAAGGGGTCAACTTCGGCTTCAGTTTTGGCTGGCGTTTTGGTCGAATATTTCACGACCTTTATTCATGCAGTCAGCGAAGCAGGAGTGTACGAGGATGCTCTGTGAGGGGATGCAGTGGGAGACTGCACGAGAGCAGAAAATGGAAATGGCCTTCTTTGCAACACTTTCTTCAAGAATATGTTGCTTCTTCTTGCAGTGGAGTTCTTTCAACAACTCATATGTTCACTTCTCGAGTGAACGTTAAACTCCTTTCCATCAAAGGATCGTACTCCTGCACCTTATCAGTTGGCTGTTTTACGAGTTGAAAGACTTCGCTGAACTTATGCCTGTCCTATCTCTTCTAATAATTCTTTCTAATCTTTTCCTGTTAACTCGTCGCCATTCAGAAATTCTTCAATATCGTCCTTCGTCATGTCGATGAGCTCTTTACCTACCTGCCTGAGAAACAACATTAACAATCCTTTCGCGGATTAATCGCGCATTAGCAGGTTCCCGTGCTCTCAGTTCGCGTACTTTGCGACACATCTGTGTTCGATGAACCTGAACCCGTGATATCATAAGAAACCAAAATAACATGCAAAAGTAATTTCTCAGTTTGTTTAAAATTCCAAAACAAATTCCATTCCGGGAACTAAAACTTGAACATTATAAAGTATTTTAAAACAACAGCAAAGGAAATATCAATTACCTGACTGAAATTCAGCTTAAAATGCAGGGACGTACCCAGGAAGGGATCAGAGGTCCCGACCCCACCCCACTAAAAATCGATCGTTTTATGAGAAATCTTAAACCTGTCTACCTGCTTTGAAATCCAAAGCGGTTGTCTTTGTATAATTTTTTTTAGCTCATAGCATATTCCCGACGCTAAATTAGGTTTAACATATAATTGAAAATTTTATTCCATATAGAAATATAGAATATCATTTTAATCTTTCCTGTCTGGTGGAATATTTTAGTAACTGGAAAACTACTCATGTTTTATTCTCAGAACACCCCTTGCGAGGTTAAATTCTCGAACCATCCCTTAAACTAAATTCTCGGACCTCCCCCACCCTCCTCTGAACTAAATTCTGGGTATGTGGCTATTAGAATACTTAAAATACTTAATGTTTATTTGCACTTACTTTTCCAATGAAAAGTCATTGCTGTCATAACTAATTTTCCATTCGAAGGGAATGAATGTTCTAAGTATCGAAATGCTCATTTCCTGGAAGTTGTCTAGGGATGCTAAGCGAACACGACTCTTAGAGCAGCGCCCCCTCGATATCATCAGATAATGCTTAGCAATGCATTTCTCAATACCTTTGTCTGTCTGTTCGAAGCTTCAAAATGGATCGCATTCTCAAAAGCCTCATTTCAGCTTTGGAGTGATTGTGACTGGCTATAACAAAAAGAAACACTGATGATTGGTTAAACAACACAAACATACAGTTGATGAAACAACTGTATAAACTAATGGTGCAAGAAAAAAATTCCACTTTGACGAGGGATTTAGAACAAATTTCACAATGCTGATTGCTTATTACATTTTTTAACACAGGATTTCACATCTCACATAAGTATGTCGGTTTCATTAAAATTTAAACAGGAATAGAAAAATGAAACGTATTTATCGGATAATGGTTTCAGTTAGTTCCATTGCAGTTTAACTTCGACTGTCCTACACAAATGCTTCCTTTAAGGAAATATTTTGATTCTTAACGACAAGACTGCAACGAAACGATTAAGAAAGTTTATGCTGATGATTCCAATGTAGAGTGTTACACACATTGCCTGGTCAAACTTTTATGGCCCACTACTTCGTCGTATGTATCAGGCTACAGTCCCTGAAAATGAAATTTTCTAATTCTCTGTGCATATTTCTTGTTGAGATGGGATTTTAAGTACTACTAGCGGTCATCTCTAATAGCTTATCCAACAAACGCCTGTCCCTGTCTCTCAGGCCTTTTTTTATTCCCGCATTTTGTCACGATTGGCAAACGTTTCTTTAGATAATTGCCATTCTCCATACACTAAGGATATGGTGCCAGTGAGTTCCATCACCTATTGAGTTCCATCACCTCTGTCACGGATCATCGGTCTCCAAAGATGAATCTTTTTTCGAAGTCAATCGACCAACCTTTTTATCCACATCACATTTGACTTTGCTTTTCACCATGCTTTTACGACTTTTAATGACTCCGTAGTGACGTAGAAGTAAGAAATTTCCATAAAATGGCATGTTTCATGTACTTCGAGCAGATGTAGAGTTCATAATAAACTTGGACAGGCAAGAGTATCATTACAAAAGCTTTTGGGTTGTTTTACTGCTGAGCGGCACTTTTTTTGCACACCATGGGCTAAATGGCTAGGTCACTTGGACCCCGAAGGCTCAGAGAAGGTTGGGGGAAGGGATCCACTGGAACAGCTGTTGAGAGACAGATGGTAGCATCCCGTCAAGGACCATCCAGCGTGTTCTTTAACGTGCTTAGTATATGGCTCTCCCGCAGACGGGGCCACGGTTTAACGTCCCATCCGATGGACGGCGGCATTGCCAAGCCCTTCGGTGTCCCTACTGACCGTGGGCAGGGCGGGGAATTTTGCGGAGATAAATCTCAACGCTGACTCAGCTGGGACTCGAACCTGGGAACTACAGATTACGAGCCTGGCGCGCTACCGACTGAGCCACCCCCTCGCCTCATTACAAAAGAGGTATAGCGAAAAGAATATAAGTCTAAATCTTAGTTTTTTGTATTACGGCAGTATATATCAATTTATTGTTTAACAAGTTGTGTATATATATATACCTATAAAGTTTGCAATGTTTTCTAATTAAATGCATCTTGACTTTTCAGAAGAAAGTGGCTTTCACAGGAGTCACTCATGTCAGTCTTTATGTAAGTTTATTTCGATGATTATTTTAAAATACTTTCGAAAATGATAGTGTTGCTAAAACTCTGAAGATCTTTAAGATAAGATTACTAGAGTAGAGACTTTTAGAACAATAGGGATCTTTAGAAGAGTAAATCAAGTATTCCCAAATTGTTGCATGCGGTAACCCAATTTCATTTGTATTAAACTTTCTTTCTTTAAATATTAATAGAAATTTTATGTGTTATCCACAAAATATTAGCTATTAAAGTTGAGAGTCTGCATTTTATTCCCTCATTTTTTTAAAAGTAAAAGTTTGTGAACTCCTGATATTGGCATCTTAATAATTATATGAACAAAGATCTGTCAGCCAATGATAACGAAAAATATTTTTCTAAGAATTGAACTTTTAAAAATATAATATTGTTATTAATATAATTTTAATGTCTAAAGGTAAATGCAATAGTTTCACTTGATGTGATTAGAATAACCACTCCAATCACTTTCAACTATGTTCCATTTATAGGACGTGGGGACGGCTCCAAAGGACTCCTCCTTCCACGAATACAGTGAGTACCTATTTATACTGCTTTCGTTGTGATATCGTTTCGTCGTTGTCGATGTTTGTGATTGTTATTTTTGTCACCGTCGTTCATGTTTTAATCATACATTTTCCCCACCAACTTGGCTCAGTTGATTATTATTTCGTATTTTAAATTTGCTTTCCTTTAAATATCTTTTTTAACTTCTAATAATTATTGTTGTATAATAACAAATGGTTGGATTGTTTTATCTCTGAGCGGCCCACAATGGGCTAAATGACCAGGCCACAAAGACCCGAGGGCTCGGAGTAAATTGGGGGAAAGCGACACACTGTACAGCTGTTGTGAGCCAGATGATAGCCTCCAGTCAAGGTCATCCGTCGTGTTTTTAACGTTCTTAGGGTCTGGCTCTCCCGCACACGGGGCCACGGCTAACGACGGACAAACGATGCCTTTACAAGCCCATCGGTATATGTGATGACCCTCCTGACAGAGGGTAGGGTGAGGAGTTTTGCAGAGATAAATCTCAAAGCTGGCCTAGACGGGACTCGACCCTGAGAACTGCACATTACGAGCCTGGAGCGCTACCGACTGAGCCATCCCTGCCCCCTAGAATAACAGTGGCTTCTAAATGTAAATATATAGTCATTAATATGAATCCCAGTGTCGTATACACAAAATTTGGGGTAGGAGGTTAAACGCAATTTTGTGCAGTAGTGAATAAATGTCTTTTTCTACACTTAGGGCTATGTTTATGGATGAAACATATTTATGTGACGTTCGGTCGATTAATCTCTTTTGCTTTGCTGAAGTATTTGTGCGTTGAGATCTTGGCTCTACCACATATTATACAACTTAAAATTCACATATCTTAACATTTTATTAGAAGAAAACGGATCCGGATCTACGGGGGAGGGGGCATGAACAATTTCCCCTGTAGCTTTGCCTTTGGTGGCTTCTGGATCTGTCCCTGTGTGCTCGGTAGAAATTTCTAAACAAACGTGTCATGTTGCAGAAAATGGTTGGCCACCGTGGTTGCCATCATGACACTCAAGATTATGTTTCTGCTCATCATACTTATTTTGTTTCAAACAACATTGAGATTTGAATTTTGTCTTCAAACAAATTTAAGTGTTTTAAAATTTCAATGGCGTATATTCTAAAGAATTTAAAAGAAAAAGTTATAGCTGGATACATTTTTGCATTTTAAATCTTGCGACGTCATAATTTCTCTTTTAACCGAGATCGATATCCAAAACTTGAACCCTAACTTATCTCTAATACAGACGTTAAAGTTATTAGAGAGAGCAAAATTATCATCATAGTTTCCTTAAACACTGGTCAGCCGTAGCCAAAAATATTTATTAAAGAACTAATCCTGTTAACCTCTAAGATCTACAAAAAAAACACGAAATTGTAGCCAGAAAATTTTTTATCTTTCTTACAGCAGAAAAAATGAATGGATTTTAAAACTTTCTCTAGATATTCAGCCATGTTATGTACCAAATGAAAGGGAATTTTATTTTGAATGACAATGAATATTAAAATAAAAATTAAACCAAGTTAGGACTAATGTTTAACTGGCTTTAGATACTTAAGGGGTTAAAGAAATGTGATTTTTATATATTTATTAACCAATTTGTTCTGGTTTCTCGAGTACTTCAGTTTTCTAAAATATGTATATAATAAATAATACTTACAAAGTTGCAATGCATTCGGCATTTAAATCATTAGGATCAACTCTCGTGGAACTTCTCTTATAGTGGAAGAGAACGGAAAGGAGGGACGTAATTTGAAAAATCCCATGATTCCGTACTTCAGAAACTTTCATTTAGCATTAGGCTCTGTAATAGTTTAAGCTTTTCCCGTTTCTTAATAAGTTCTTTTCCTGGTATATTGGAGACAAATCCCTACAATGTTTATGATGTAAAGTAACTAACTACACTGGCGGAAATTGAAAAAAAGTACACCATAAACAATTGAAGCTTAATCTATGAGATTCATTTAGTAGAAACAACTTGTTGAGAAAGGATAGTGATCACACGTGTGAAGTGATTCAATGTTTATTAAACCTTTTCATGAGTATTACATTTTGCAGAAGGCACATTTTAATAAGGTGTTGAACCTCCTCGAGCAGCAATCAAGCTTCCAATCTGGCATGCAATCTGGCTTACAAATGCTGGATATCACGCTGGGGGATACCATCCCATGCGCTTTCAACTTGAACGCGCAATTCAGCGATGGTCGTTGCCTGCCGCGGAAGAGTCTTTGTCCGATCCAGTCCTTGACATGCTCGATTGGAGACAAGTCTGGAGAGTGTGCTGACCAAGGGAGTTGGTGGGGCGGAGTGAAGGTGGGCGTTATCCTGCTGGAATATCGCATTTGAGATTACACTGAAATATGGCAAGACGACCGGTTGTACGATGTCACTGACGTACGTAATGCTACTCAGTGTACCCTGTACAAACACCAGCCACGTATGTGAGTGATAAGTAATCGCTCTCTTTATCAAGATGTCCGGCATCGGCCCTGTGCGTCGCTGTGGCTGCACGATGGAAGAAGCCACTCACCTTGTCGCCTTCGGATGTGTAAACCACCATCAGAGCTCCTAAGCAGAATCGGCTTTCATCACTGAAGACCACAGACTGCCATTCTTCCTTCCACTGACCTCGTTCTTGACACCACTGCAAACGTGCTCGACAGTGACGAGTGGTAACCATGCCAGCGGCACGCGTGCCCGTAGTCCTGCTTCCAAAAGACGATTGCGTATCATTCTTGTAGACACTCTTGGTAGGACAGAGGATGGAATTTGTGATGCCGTAGCCGTCCGCTCTGCCACAGCCTCCCTCCTAATACACCGATCCTCTCGTGCATTCATAACTCTGCGTTGCCCGGAACCACGTCTGCGAGGGTGCGAATGCTCGTCTGACACTCGACGCCACCATCATACCACTTCTGATAACCCTCGTCTAACGCGGTGTGCAATTTCACGAAAAGACCAACCTGCTTCCCTAAGACCCACTATATGACCTCGCTCAAACTGCGCTAATGAACAAACGTTGGGCGTCCGCGTCGTCCAGGCATGATAAAGGATACTTCAAAGGGCACTGAACAACATGACACAAGACGAATAACTTCTTTCTTCACACCCTAGTCCTTAAATACGCGCTGCCGACATTTGCATGTTGTCGTCCTTAGTGACGTCATTACTTCATCAAATGACTTTCAATCCTGGCTCACTGTTTCTGCTGCCCTTAACTATTAACGTATTTTATTATGACGTTCCTAAAGAAATACCTTCTGGGTGTTCATTTTTCAATTTCCGCCAGTGGATATGCAGAATTTGGTGGTCGTTTAGGAGGAACTGCTCTCCCTGTTTTTGTGAGGGGGGCGGGGGCAAGGAAGAAAGTTTAAGGACTAAACATTTACGCTGTTCTTAGGTACTATAAGAGAAAACTGTATGTGGACTTACCTTTTATGAGGAAAGGAAAAAAGTTTGGCGGTTAACCTACGATGAACGTCTCAGTTGACAGTCGTCCCCTTGCCCTTTGACTCATGTCATCTTTAATTCTTCATATGACTTTTATGCAGAATGAGCTGTTTCAGACAGAAATTGTAAGAGAACAATTGAAGATGCGCCGTAGAACATTTAACAAATTGTCCCGTTCTTATTGAATTCCTAAATTTCAAATATAGATATTTCTTATTCATATTTCGCAACCAATAAACATCGTAAAGTTGCATTTTCCTCTTTTTTTCAGACATCAAAATGGCAGAAGAGCCCGCCGAAAGGCGAGAGGTCAAACGGCGTAGCTATTTGCCTGCTACAGTGCCTACAGCACAGGCATGCTACAGTACAGCTACAGTGCCTACAGCACAGGCATGCTACAGTACAGCTACAGTGCCTACAGCACAGGCATGCTACAGTAGCTGGAAGCCAAAAACATCTTGGAAAAGCCGTTTGGCCATGTGGATAGGACACACATTCTGCAGCCTCTTCTGCCTCTGCTGCTTCTGCCGCCGCTGCCAATGAGAATGGAAGAGGATAGCCACTACAGGGGGGATAACCAGTACAAAAGGTATTTTTAACATATTTGTTTTGTAGTTAAAATCGTTATTTTATTAAATAGTGATTTAATCTTTTAAAGAGAAGTAACTGAAATTGCATATTTATCGCAGCGCAATTAGATTTTACACAGGTGTTTTACATTGTATTTTTAAATTCTATAAGATTTTTTTCTCTTGTAATGGGTAGAATTTAACGAACTGTATTTATGTTATCGTAGTTCATTCCCATACACGAGAAATCGGGATTTCCTTTTTTGTATATATAAATAAAAATAAATATAGTCAAAGTGAAATCCTTATTTTCATAGCGCTATATTTGGCTTTACACACAGTGAAGTATTTGTTAAAACCAATGCAAAAACAATCGATATTTTATATATTTGCTGCAACAAGGAAGTTTACATTTCGCCTTTTTAATAATGAGAGATTTAAAAGCACCTACCTAGAAGAATTTTCTTCAGTTGAAAATATTGCGATATCCCATAGTTGAAAACCATCCCATAGTTGAAAACCTGTGAAAATGCAAAAATTTTATTTCGATGAGCTGGTGTTTGGGAATTATTGATGCTCGCCAAGTCCGTCTTTGGACACCTCGCTGCTCTCCTCTCAAAATGTTTGAAGGCCTGATGCAGCATTATAGAATATAGGAAAGGGTATATGAAAGTGAAACGTAATGGATACATACATATAAGAATAGGATACTTTATTCGAAATAACACTTGATGTGAGTTAAGAAAGCGGCATGCTACAGTAATCCCTCGCCAACTGTGGAGGTTACGTTCCTGAAAGTATCGCATTTGGCAACACTAAGGTGCAATAGAAAACCATGAAGAGTTAGGGGAACAACGATAAACATGCCATAAAAAGATTAAAAAGAAAAACTCAAAATTTGTTTTTCATTTATACAACATGAAAACGCTAATAAGGTTGACCACACAATAAGTTAAACAAATACGAATCAGTTTATATACAGGGTGATTCAAAACTTATCGTTCAAATTTCGTGGGGAGGTAAGGAATACGTCAGGAAACCGATTTCACGTAGGAAAGAATGTCCGAAAATGTACGCATGCGTATGTAGAGGGCACTGTGTGTACCCAACCAGTGTACAGCTCGCCCGATCACTCCCGCTGTCATCAGTGTACGAGCTGACTTACTAGTGATAAGATGAATCGTTTTACTCATCAAGAGCTAGCGGATATGCATCTCGCATATGGGGCAGCTGGCGAAAGCGGCCGCCGAACTAGGCAAGTTTACGAAGACCGATACCCCAACAGAAGAATACCGCAGCATCAAATGTTTGCACGTGTGCATCGCAATCTGTGCGAACGTGGTTCACTGCGCAGCAACATGCAGGATACGGGGAGAAGACGACTGACTGTATACAAACTAAATTTTGAAATACTGTCTGGGACTCTTACAAACTACTACTAACATTAACGTATATGCAGAAACTGCATTTCCACCTTTGGATTTAAAAAAAAAATATCTCTTATGAAATCTCATTTTCAGAATTACAACAAAGAATACACAACATCCAATTATAGAAAAAATTAAATCTAACTTTACAGACTTTCACAACTAACAGAAAAAAATACAATACTAAATATAATAGAAAATAAATTGAGTGGAGATATTATATTAAACTATCCTTATTGGTCATCACCATTCCCTATTATGAATAATGAAATTCCAGGAATAATTTCCAAAAAAATATTAGATAAGAATTGTCTAAAAATATTAACTGAAACATATATAGATAACACATATAAAGATTTCAATAAAATATACACTGATGGCTCATTGAATTCAGAGAGAACCATAACATCAGGGGCATTCATCTGTAATTCCAATACATACCAATTTAAATTAAATAGACCCTCCCCAGTGATTACAGCAGAGATTACAGCCATTTTATTTGCTATTTCATGGGCCCTTAAATTTCATAATAGTAAAATAGTTATTCTCACCGACAGTAAAACCTCTTTAGATATCATTTACCAAAATCCATTCAAAAGTAATTTTGCTATTTTTATTAATGATATATTTGCTACCACACAATAACATATACAAAACAATAATCATATACATTTACAATGGATACCTTCTCATGTTAATCTCAAAGAAAATGAATTAGTTGATATCCTTGCAAAACAAGCAAAAGACCTAAATACATTAACCATAACTCCTTATTTTATTCACCTACATAAAAAGCAAAATAAAATTAAAATAATAGAAGAACTACAAAATTGGTACAATGTAAATGCCACACACACACACATAGATTTAACATATCACAGAAAATATCTAAATTTAAAGATTATGGTCTAAAAAAGAAAGAAATTAAAGTTATTTTAAGAATTAAAAGTAATTTAGCTCTTACAAATTCCACCTTATTCAAAACGAAAAAAATAGATAACCCAGACTGCAACTTCTGTAAAGTGCACATACATTAGAACATATAATATTTAAATGCAAAAGATTTATTAAACAAAGAAAAAAGTATTATCAAAAATTAGAAAAATATAATGTAAATCAATACAACTTTAAATCTATCTTGAAACCACCCAAAAAATCTCAAAAAACTAAATTCTACAAGCTACTCATCTCTTATTTAAGAGAAATTGAAATATTTGATAATTTATGAAGAAGACAAATTGTAAAATATTGTTTATCATACATTATCGCTGAATGAGTCTGAATGAACAACGTTCCTATTCATAGGAGTATTCAAGAGGAGGAGAAGAAGACGACTGACGCGGACTGTCAATAGTCCATCGAAGAAGATCCTACAGTCCATCGAAGATAATCCGAATAACAGCACACGAGCTATTGCTCAGCAGCGTGGGGTCTCTCAGCAGTGTGGCGGATACTGCACGAGGAACGTGTGCATCCTTACCATCTTCAAAGGGTGCAGTTACTGCATCCTAACGATTATCCGAAGCGTGTGGCACAATGGTTCATGCAGAAAGGTGCCGTGGACCCCAGTTTTCCAGCTTCTGTCCTTTTTACAGATGAAGCTTCATTCAGTCGTCAAGGTGTGTTCAATACACACAATTCACATGTGTGGGCTTACGACAACCCGCATGGTGCGAGAAGTCACGCTGCGCAACATCGTTTTGCCGTAAATGTGTGGGCTGGAATCATTGGTGACTGTTTGTTAGGACCTTACTTGCTACCACCCCGATTGGACGGCCGGAAATAACTAATATTTCTAGAGACAGTGTTGCCGACTTTTCTGGGCGCTGTTCCTGCGCATATCCGCCGAGATATGTGGTATCAACATGACGGGGCTCCAGCCCATTGCACAATTGTTGCGCGTGATTACCTGAACCGAACATTCGGAGCTCGATGGATCGGTAGAGGTGGACCGATCGCTTGGCCACCCAGGTCACCTGATTTATGGCCCATGGATTTTTTTTGTGGGGGCCATGAAATACCATGTGTACGAGACCCCCGTCGACAGTGAAATGGACCTTGTTGCACGAATAGTGGCCGCCGCACGCATTGTCCGTGATATGCCAGGCGCTTTTGAAAATGTTCGGCGGTCAATGCAACGGCGCTGTGAATCCTGTGTCCGTGTAAATGGTCACAATTTTGAGCACCTACTGTGAACCTGTACTTTAACTTGTTGGAATAAAAGTCACATTCGTTACCACTTAACTGCACTGTTTCCTTGTGTTCACTTTACTTGTCCATTTTGTTCATGTAGATGACGTTTGCGCACATACTTTCCTATGTGAAATCGGTTTCCTGACGTATTCCCTACCTCCCCACGAAATTTGAACGATAAGTTTTGAATCACCCTGTATATAAACTGATTCCTATTTGTTTAACTTATTGTGTGGTAATATAATATTTTAACTTATTATGTGGTAATATATAATTTAACGTCAGTGTCGATTGACAGCCACAGAGTATCACCAGCGTTTCGAATATTGTATATATGTATATGCTGACGACATTGTTTTAATAAACAGTCAGAAATATTTAAATGATAGCATTTCAGAGGTTCAAACAGATTACAATAATATTATTAGATGGTTAAATCATAATAAAATCTATTTAAATGAGAAAAAAAAAACTGATGATTATTCGTTCACCAGGATTTCATATTCATCAAAACTTCTTTATCAAAACTCATAAAATAAATTGCAGAAAAAAGGATGCTTAAAATTATGAATCATTATGCAGTTGCCCACTTGTTGAGCAAGTAAATAAAATAAATTACTTAGGAATCATTTTTGATGAATATTTTAGGTGGAATGCCCATATATCCCACATATGTGAAAGCTTGAGAATATCGGCGATAAAAATTCAAAAATTGAAATACGTATTAAATATGGAAACGTGTACTATTTTATAAAGCAATATGCGAATGCATTTTAAATTATGAAATAATTGTGCATGGAACAACTAACTTAACTAACATAAATAAAATAGAAAAACTGCAGTCTATAATAGCTAAAAATATTATTCCGTTTCATTTGCAAAAAATTTATAAAACTTCTACCGATAGATTAAAATTTTTAAATCTTTTATCCTACAGTAATTTATATAAATATAATGTAATAATCAAAAACTTTTTTGACGAAACTTACAAACTAAAAATTCAACATAGTAAAAATACAAGACTTCAAAACCAAGGTTATTACAAATTGCCAAATTTTCGAAATAATTACGGGAAACATACCTCCGAATATCAAGTACCAATTATAGTTAATGCTATTCCAAAAGAATTACTAAATATAGATTCTTTTAGAAGACTTAAAATGGAATTAAAAAATTATTTGGTATTTTCTAGTTAGCTGATTTTTATGTGTTGTGTTTTGTGGATTTATTTGATGTACACCATTTTTGTGGCTGAATGACCTATGTTTAATATAATTTATTCATTTTCCTGCAGATAAGCTATTTAGCTTTGCGGGTCAAATTGTAAATGTATTTGTATTCTTTAATCTTATGAATAAAAATTATATTCTATTCTTAAAAAAAAAAGAAGCAAAAATGGTGGATAGCGAAAGCTGGGCGAATTTTCGGCTAGAATTTCTGCTATGCTTTCTCATTACTTGGACAGTAGAAAAATTAAAGATCTGGAGGAGTGTCAGAATCTCATGGTTTCTGATAAGATCAAACGGGAACTACCAGCAGCTACGAGACAATTTGTATTGCAGAGAGAAGCTGATGGAAGGATGAAGCCTCCAGAATTGGCAGATGTAATGGAGCTGCATTTAGATAGCCGTCGGGAGTCAGGAGTTGGTGGAACCAGGTGGGGATACAGAGCACAAGAAGTAACAAACCATGAATCGAAGGTGAATGAGAGGAGATATGTTCTCCCAATGAAAAAATACAGTGGGAATGGCAGTACCACTAATTATAGAGAAAATGAGAGTACCAAAGAACGGGAATCCCTTCGAAAAAGGAAAGAATGATTTAACTGTGGGGAATATAATCATTTTGCTCCCGAATGTCCACATAAGAAGAAAGAAACTACTACCGAGATACGAAGGGTAACCATCGCAGAGGATGATGGCGATGAAAGGAGCGATGAGGAAAGGTGCGATTTAATTGTAGCTAGGGTCACTGCTCAGGTATTTACACAGGTAAGAGATGGTGTAAAGTGGCAAAGGAAGAAGTGTCGACAGCAGTGTGAACTAAAAATATCATGCATGAAGAAGGTTCCCATTTTGTGTGGAGGCCAAGTGAAAACTTTTGGGGTTTGAAACAGGAGTTCAGATGCATAGCAGAGTCTTGTCTGGTATTTAGAAATTCTTTGATGAAGGGCAGGATTTAGGGAGGATTACTCCACTTTACAGAGTATTTAACTTAAATTTCTGAAAAGTTAAATTTTTAAAGATCCGTGAAATGATGGGGATATTATACTACATTGCAAATACAGTATTGCCTAACCCCCTTTACATTTTTTCCGATCGACTGTATTTCGTTTGGGGTTCTCGCTATAACAATTTGGATTATTTTAACCTGAATTTGAAAAGAAAGATTCCCGATAATTAACATCCTCCCCCTCCATGCGATTTTTTTCAACCCGAAAATGTTACTCGAGAAAATACTTTTAACCAGGAGATTCTGATGGAGTCCGGGCGCTGCTACCCTAATGTTTCACAGTTTAAGCAGATTAATTTAAAAACTTGAAAAAAAAAAAAAGAAAAAAAAATGGAACCTTAGCAAAGAATTCCGAGATTTAATTTCGAAGACATATTGCGAAAACTTTCACACCGAGGTGAAGAATATCAACATTTGCTAATTCAGGATTAATTGTTTATAAAGATTGACAATTAATTATTTATATAGATTCAGTTAGACATCTTTGCTTTGAAATACTTGTAGAAAATGCAAGTATTTCCTGCTCAAAAAATAAAAATTTGCAATTTTTTTAAAATGATATTGAGATCGATTAATGAAGTTTCTCACCGAGAAATTGTACCACTAGTAATTACGAAATATTGCCTAGCATTTCTCACACTGTAAAGGAGCTACCTAACGAAATTCTCGTTGAAAATGTCAATTATAAAATATAAAAAACAATTCGGTACTTTTATCACATGCCTTCCCGGTGGTAGAGTGGTTAGTGTGCTTGGCTACTGCTAAAAAAGGAACCTAGGTTCGAGCCCCGGGACTACTAAAAAGGAACCTAGGTTCGAGCCCTGGGTAAGGCATGGATGTTTGCGTTTAATCTTTCTGCTGAGGTGCCGCCATCCTCAGACTCCAAAATTTGGCACTCAATGGACTTTACCACACATTCAAGTAAACTTAGCAGTTTACTTCTTTGGGCAAATATTCCTCCAAAGGGTTATTCCTCCTCCCCATTCATATAATGGACTAAATAATCAGGCTACAATGAACCCAAGGGCTAAAAGATAGTTGGGAAAAGGTTCACTGGACAGCTGTTAGAAAAGAGACGGCACACTCCCGTCAAGGCTACTAAACTTACTCTTTAATGTACACAGGTTATGGCTGTCCCCACACTCCTAACGTCCCATCCGTAGGACGGCAGTCTTCCCAAGTCAGTTGGTGTCCCTTACTGACCGTAGGTAGGGCGGAGAGTTTTGCGAAGATAAATCTAAACGCTGGCAAAGGTAGGACTCGAACCGAAGATCTGCAAATTATGAATCTAGTACATTACCAAATGAGTCACCCCCCGTCTGAATGTTCATCCAAATTAACAGCAAAATAATAAACAGAACTACTTGAACTAACTATAGAAATAACGATAAAAAAATTTAATCACCAATAAAAATAACTTACTTTTCACCACTTACCAGAAAAGCAGAATCCATTGTCAGAAGTGCCATTATATATTCACTGTAATGTAATCAGAAGTCTCACATTGAAATCACTGATCATTGGCCATAAAATAAATAAATAAATAAATAAATAAATACCCCCTCAAGCAGCTGCTTGCCACAGAGGTTTGACAGGAGCCTGTCAGTTTATATGCCACAGTAGGAGATCTGAGAGGATGGCAGGACCTCAGCAGAAAAACGACACACACATCCATGCCTAATTCCGGGGCTCGAACCCAGGTCCCTTAGATCAGTAGCCAGGCGTGCTAACCACTGGGCCAAGGGACGGCCCATTGGCCATAAAGGATGAAAAAAAAAAATTACGAATTCTTTTTCTGGCTGAAATTAGCGGAGATTTCATTACTTTTAGTTAATAAAAATATTTTCCCCATGAATTATGCAAGAATTTTCCATTTCGTTAGATTAAATATTAACTAAATGATGTCAAGAATTTACAGTACCTGTCTTCCCGAAACGAAATATGCAAATTATCTGTCTACACTTGAAGAGAATTGGAAGCGTCAACATTTATCGCAGCCTCGTTGGCTCTCGTGGTGTCGAGTTGGCTCGCGATGGTTCGAGTCCCAGGTATGGCATGGTCGTTTATTCTGTCATATATGATGTGCTTTTACCTTATTTAACTGAAAATTGATTACTTATCAATAACAACAGCAAAAAAAAAAATCTGTGTTCTAACATCGAGACAAAACGCAAAACATTGGTTATAAGACCCAGCATCCAAAGTGAAGGGAAAAAAAATATCTCCGAAAACTCCTCGCCCTGTCCTCTGTCAGGTAGTGAGGGTTGGGTTGGGTTGTTTTACCTCTGAGCGGCACTTTTTTGCACACCATGGGCTAAATGGCCAGGTCACATGGACCCCGAAGGCTCAGAGAAGGTTGGGGGAGGGGACCCACTGGAACAGCTGTTGGGAGACAGATGGTAGCCTCCCGTCAAGGCCATCCAGCGTGTTCTTTAACGTGCACAGGGTATGACTCTCCCGCACACGGGGCCACGGCTTAACGTCCCATCCGACGGACGGCGGCCTTTCCAAGCCCATCGGTGTCCCCTATTGACCGTGGGCAGGGCGGGGAATTTTGCGGAGATAAATCTCAACGCTGACCCAGCTGGGACTCGAACCTGGGAACTACAGATTACGAGCCTGGCGCGCTACCGACTGAGCCACCCCCGCCCCAGGTAGTGAGGACACCGATGAGCTTGGAAAGGCTGCTGTCCTTCGGATGGGACATTAAACCATGGCCTGTGTGCAGGTGAGCCATACCCTGTACACATTAAAGAACAAGCTGGCTGGCTTCCTCCTATCCATCCCATCATCTTTTTGAGCCCTTGGGGTGGGTTGTTTTATATCTGAGAGGCACTTTTTTTGCACACAATGGGCTAAATGGTCAGGTCACAAGGACCCAGAAGGCTTAGAGAGGGTTGGGAGAGGGAACCCACTGGAACAGCTGTAGCCTCCCGTCAACGGCAGACAGATGGTAGCCTCCCGTCAACGGGAGACAGATGGTAGCCTCCCGTCAACGCCATCCAGCCTGTTCTTTAACGTGCACAGGGTATGGCTCTCCTGCACAGCGGCCACGGCTTAAAGTCCCATCCGACGGACGGCGGCATTTCCAAGCCTATCGGTGTCCCCTACTGATCGTGGATAGGGAGTTTTGCGGAGATAAATCTCAACCCCGACCGAGCTGGGAGTCGAACCTGGGAACTGAAGATAACGAGTCTTTCGCATTACCGACTGAGCCACCCCCGCCCAAGAGCTTGGAATCTTGTGATCTGGCCTTTAGCCGACTGTGTGTAAAAAAAAAAGTGCCGTCCAGAGGTAAACCAACCCAACCCGCCTTCCTTTCGTTTGTTCATTCGTTTGTACTACATTTGTATCGGATTGTACCGTAAAAAGTTTCGTTTGTACCGCATTTGTTAAAAAATTATTGGACTTTCAAAGTGCGGGGGGGAGGAAGATTGGCTCCACCCCCCACCAAGCGATTTCGAAATTTTTCCGATGCCATTCGTTTGTACTACGTTTGTACCGGATTGTACCGCATTTGTTAAAAAGTTATTCGACTTTCAAAGTGGGGGCAGTAGTACAGATCACGGGCCTCCGCCGCCATTTTGTTTCTGACCCAACGTAACAAAACAGCCCTTTTAGTTGATTCCCACAACCTCCGAGACCCTAACCCAAACAGGGGTTTCTAGAAAAAAGATTGTTTTTTTCGTTACCATAGTAACGAAAAACCCGAGTTTACGTCAAACGCAAAGTACTCCGAGCACTGGTATTAATATCTTTTCTACGTGCTATGTCACTACACAACACGGTGGCATGGGGGAGGGCTCTATATATCGGCAGTGTTCCTTTAATTATCCCAGATACTTTGATACCATAATTTATCTTCATCCCTGGAAATATATGGCTGGAAGGAGGGGGGGAGGGGGGAAATTAGACTAGAAATGAACCCATCCATTGGTTTTGACATCTCACTTGAGTGATCTACCATAGCACAGCTGGCTTGGGAGAGATCTCTTCATCTCGGCACTGATATTATCCCTTTATTATTACCTGATATGTCTTTAATTATTTGGGAAATCATTACACACACTGACAGTAGACACTGAATGAAAGATGGATTTATAAATGCATGCGATGATTGAAACAATCCGAGTCATGAATTTCTTAGTCTCATTTTAGAGCTTAATAATAAAGATTCCCCACTTTCGTTCTATGTATTGTGAATTCAATAGTTCAATGGATATTAAACAAGCACGAGAAGATATGGTAGGAGGATCGAATATAAAATGATGCCATAATTTGTAATAATAAGAGTACAACAGCACGTCTTGATACAGTTCATTATTATTAAAGTAATAATCCTACGTTACTGTAGATTCGTTCAAACAATTGTGTATTTTCGAAAGAATCAACGCAAGTGGGAGATTCCAGGGTTCAGAGTACATGGTGCTACCTCGTTAAAACTGATCGAAGAATTATCCAGAGTGTTTCGAATGAATGCTTATTCATTACGCAAACGAAGAGATTCAACTATCTGATCCTTATTTTCACATCATTTCATATATTTATATTACTCTGCTCTTTTTATAATTATTACTATGTCTAATTGACCAGTTCGTCCTCATTCGTTAGATATTAAACCATTACGGGAAACACAGGATGATGGGAACGTCGAAAATCAAATGATCTGACAACTTGGAATAAGATTAGAACACAACTTCTTGCTGCAGGCTATTGTTATTGAAGGAATAATCCTACGATACCGAAAATTTATTCAGCGAAATGAAATAATTGGGAGAGTGTTATATCTTATCCTTTTTGGATCTTATTTGATTATTAATTAACCATCCACCCCACCTGCCTTTTGTGTTTCTTAGAAAAGAAAAGAAATTGTGATCATCCTACTTGATATGAAAGTATGCAACTATGAGAGTAAAAATAATTACAACTGAAATATCGAAATGCCACCATGCTTAATGTGATTAGATATTAAATTTGTCCTTTATAATATTAAAGTTGTTAAATCTTAGTTAGTTTTAGGGGAACGAAGACCATACCCATATGAAAGAATACGAATTGTTAGATTAAAAGTTCTCTTTTGAAATGTATGAGTTGTACATCCAGGTTTTAAATAATCCCTTTTGTCGCAGTTCAATGCTTAAAAAAAACTTTTGAATATAAATAGTAAAGCTTTAGAGTTATGACTTCGAAGCAATTCCCAGAAATGCATTTGTTTTGCAAAATTAATTTAATGCCGTACTCAATTAATCATAAACCAGAGGGGCACAAACATTTTTTGCTCGAGCCAAATAGAAATAAATGTGTTTGCTGTGGGGTAATAAGTAAGAGGGGTGCAAATAAATGAATGAAAAAAGTAACTTTTTTATTACATTTGAATTCTTATGTATTTGGTACAGTCGCTCAAAAAAATATCCGAACACTATAGTTGATTGCAGAATTCAGAAAAAATATCAGGAAACAATTTTTTTTAGAAATGAGTGATCCTGGCAACCTTCGTGTCACGTGACACGAAGATTTTCGTTTGGCTTTGGCTTGTCTTCCAAAGGTTTTTTAAGCTTATAGATTAATGATGAGAGATGATGATGGAAACTACATTTTAAAGCAGTGTTGACAAACAAAATGAAATTTAAGCAAGTGTTGACATACAAAATGAAAAACGTTTCGTTACAATCAAAAAATTAATATCGTTTTTCGTTACGTTTTTCGTTATAGCAAAATTTAAGTTTCGTTATAACGTTGGGATAACGATATCAAAGTTTTACGATACGTTTGTGGAAAGAATATGTGTTTCGCCGATGTGTGGACTCGAATCCATGCTCCCAGCTGTTTAAACCACTAAAATACTGCCAGTTACGTCATTTATTCACCAATGATATTTAAAAATTCCCTACATTGGTCCTTGTGACGCCATCTGTGATCAAAAAGGGAACTTGCCAATATTGCTAATATTGAAGCTCCTCACTCTAAACGTTATTCTCTGTATAATTAGCGTTATTAAAGCTTTATTAAGCTCTATAAGCGTCCCACACACTGGCGATACTCATATTCTTTCCATAAATGTATCATAAAACTTTGATATAACGAACGAACCATAGAAAAAGGAATTTTTCTTTCGAACACTTCTCAATTTACTCTTTGTTTCTATGTAAAAATGTCTCATTTTAACCAATACCAGTATAATGATGAGCGTTCTTTAACATAACAGGTATTTTTTGTTAAATCTTAAGCAGGATATTCGAAATATCTGAAATATGCTTTTGTGGAAATACATTAGTTTCACAGGTGAGTTGGACTCGAACCCACACCTCCAAATTACATGTCAGGTATGTTAAGAAGCGAACTATCACTAATTCTGTCATTTTTCCACGAATTTTGAAATTTAAATATTCCTGCCCTTGTCGTTCATGGCGCCATCTATGATCGGGTAAGGCAACTTCCCAACATTACTGAGTATAGAAGTTACTAACATTGAAGTGCTGTTAATGCAATAATCAGTCAATGATAAATACTTCGATTACCTGTTGTCAATTATTCTATGTCAACGGTTAATCTGCCTGTTTGCTATTCACTGATTTTTGCATTAAATAACTCTTTAGAGTGAGGGCTTCAATTTTAGCAGTATTGGCAAGTTGCCTTTCTCGATCATAGATGGCGCCACGAGGACCAATGTAGGAAGATTTAAATGTCATCATTGGTGGATAAATGACGTAACTGGTGGTATTTTAGTGTTTTAAATAGCTGGGAGGCACGGGTTCGAGTCCCACACATCGGCGATACACATATTCTTTCCATAAATGTATCGTAAACCTTTTATATAACGAACCCCAGAATAACTAATTATTTTCGAACACTAATCAATTTACCCTTTGTTTCTATGTAAAACTGTTTCATTTTAACCATTATAACGTAGATGAGAGTTCAACCAAAATAAAATTTATCCCGATGCAAAAAATGTGATAAGCAAACGAAATTTGTAAAAGGAAAATCCTTAAACGATATCTGCAATGTACATTTACCATCTGGCAAAGCTGCAATGATTGAAAACGCTACGGCATATGTATCAGGGAATCGCAGAGCTATGAATCACGTGCTATTTCAAATCGTCCGCACGCATTTTTGCCGATCTCACTGTGTAACACAGATGTTCTCTACACGTGCCTGCCTGTACAATGCTTTAAAACGGTGGTGCTACAATTTTCTATTATAAAAGGGAATTTTCAAACTTGGAGATCTTCTCAATTCTGTTTGTATTGCATTATAAATAACGTTTTTAACGGTTCCATCATTTGAAAAGAGGTCGAATCCACTCGTTTTATTCTATCGTTCGTTAAATTAAGTTATTGTTATATTTGTTCGTTATTTTCATTGTTTTAGTTAAGTTAGTTAATTAGTTTTATTTAGTTATTAGCAGAAAATATGGCGCGAAATCTTCTCCATTTCTTATTGAAACGGAAAATATTCTGACAATGTGTCGCAGGGTTGCGACATCATTTAATCCTTAACACGCCGTGTTTATAGAACAGAGTTCACTCTGGTGGCTGGTTTAATTTTGAAATGCTTGCAGCAGAATTTAAGAACAAATTTAGAATCTTATATTGAAATAACTAATAGATATAAATAGATATGTCATATACCAAAACAAAGAACATTTAATTCTGAATTTAAAGAAAATAAAATATTCGAGAAAAGAGAGCGCATATTAATTCTAACAGCACTTTTTCAAAATAATGTAGAAAAAAGGAGTAATTTCATTGGATTTGAACCCCATTCTGAAATAGCTAATGAACAGAATGCGAACAATTAATATGAAAAGGAGGAGCATTTAATTCTACATAACGACATATGAACAGATTAATTTGAAACAGGATAATTATTTAGTTCCCTGTTTTTTCTTGTACCGTGCTGCCAGAAGTTTCTTCAGAGTCATTATGTACTATTACTGTTGGTATGAACATTTACTATTAACACATTATATAAGTTATTTTTGAGAGAATATCGAAAGCTCAGGAAGAAATTGAATGGCAAGAATTGAAAGAACACTCTCCTTGATAGTTTAGTTTGAGATTATTTTTTTAAAAAAGGAAAAAAACAGCAATTATGCTCACGCGCAAAAAACTCAATTTATTGTCTGCGGCAGCAATATAATTCTTTTTTTTTTAATTTTTCAACTTCATTGGAAATATATAAATCATCAGGTTGATAGTAATCATCACATTTAGTTCAGGCACGTTCAAGATTGATTAAAAAACATTTAAAATGGCCAATTTTTATGGGGAAAAATAAACTTACAGCGCACAATCTTGGGAATTATTAAAAAAATCCATAAAGCCAAGTTGCTTTATGGATTCTTCTGATCATAATTTAAAAGATGAGCTTATTAATATTTTTAAGTTGGAAATTAGGAAAGAATTCACAGAGTTTGAAAAAAGAATTAATCAACAAAATGTTGATATACTTAGATCTGTTGAATTCTGTAGTAAAAAAATTGATGACTTCGTAAAGGAAAATGAATTAATTATGAATGAACTTAAATGTCATAGGTCTGATCTTGACGAAACGAAGGAAAATGTATTTTTATTGAAAAAACAAATTAACGTATTAGAGTCTAAGATTAATGATTTAAGACAAGATGCAATAAAAGAAAATCTAGAGATTGTTGGTATACCTCAACAACCGCAGGAGAATTTACAATTAATTGCAAATAAGGTGTCTACTATATTACAAATTCCCCAGAAACAAGAGGATATAAAATTAATTAAAAGGTTCAGTCTCGTAATGCTGAAAAACCTGGTAATATTGTAATAGAGTTCAAGAACGAAGACATCAGAAATAAGTAACCTTCTCTGAGCCTTCGGGATCCATGTGACCTGGCCATTTAGCCCATGGTGTGCAAAAAAGTGCCGCTCAGAGGTAAAACAACCCAACCCTCTTCGACAAGTGCTCTTGAGTTCATGAAGTGTTCTGGGAGGGGGCTGGTAAACTCCACTGCGTCTCCCTAAAGCATCCCATAGATGCTCAATGTGACTGAGGTCAGGAGAACTGGGTGGCCACTCCATAAGGCGAATCTCTTTCTCTTCGAGCAAATCAATACCCCTCCTGGGATACACCACGAGCTTGCAAATGACCCTGTACGTGAATGGCACCTCATACGTACTACACTTTTCGATAATCTCATACATACCACGAGGCACAGCTGTGAAGAGTATATTTAGAGTGATCCCATAACTTAGTAGTTCTCAATCTGTATCTGAAATGGAATACACATTTTCGCACTTTTTGCACCATTGTTATGATTTCTGGATAATATTAGGAAACTGTGACTTCATTTTGAACATTAATTCAACACGTCTGCAGACCCATCCTTACCAACTATCTTTACAAACTGGTAGAAAGATATTTTTACAAT
This sequence comes from Ryuthela nishihirai, assembly GCA_038380435.1. Classification (NCBI taxonomy): domain Eukaryota; kingdom Metazoa; phylum Arthropoda; class Arachnida; order Araneae; family Heptathelidae; genus Ryuthela; species Ryuthela nishihirai. Next base: position 54,773 of record JAWZYU010000427.1, on the reverse strand, counting down.
CCTTTTTCTATGCTTTCTCGTAAAATGAAAGGCATTCCATTTCTCATTATATTACATTGGCATTTTCTGATATGCTTTTCATGTTCGTATATACATAGTAAGGTTTGAGTTCGGCAATAATATTTCGAGTCCGAATACAATTTCTGAAAAACAGTCTGAGAAATATCATAAACCATATTTATATTTGTCCCCTAGGGGGTGGCTCAGTCGGTAGCGCGCCAGGCTCGTAATCTGTAGTTCCCAGGTTCGAGACCCAGCTGAGTCAGCGTTGAGATTTATCTCCGCAAAATTCCCCGCCATGCCCACGGTCAGTAGGGGACACCGATGGGCTTGGAAAGACCGCCGTCCGTCGGATGGGACGATAAGCCGTGGCTCCGTGTGCGGGAGATCCATACCCTGTGCACGTTAAAGAACACGCTGGATGGCCTTGACGGGAGGCCAACAGCTGTTCCAGTGGGTCCCCTCCCCCAACCTTCTCTGAGCCTCGGGATCCATGTTACCTGGCCATTAACCCATGGTGTGCAAAAAAGTGCCGCTCAGAGGTAAAACAACCCAACCCAACGCCTAGGTGGCTCACTGTTGTCGCATTAGTTTGCAGTGACACTACAACTACGAGATTCGGTGTCGAATCCTAATATGGAATTTTTGTTTGTGTGATGTCAGCTCTAAGACAGTGGTGAGTAATAGCTTCAGTCTTAGTGCAGCATGTCCTTATATGAAAAGACTGGTACAAACTAGGGTGTAGTTTCTAGGACTCTTTCTACTCCTATAAGTTCCAAATTAATATATGTGTATGCAAATAAAATGTTTGATTTATTTTTCGTATTATAATATTTTTCCATCTTTGTAATAATACTATTATCACGAGAATTAAAATTTTAGTGTTAATTTGAAGTAACGTTTGCAATATTTGACAATTTGCGAATGAGGCATTTTCAACTATCTAATTTATATATTATAACCTATTTTTAATATTTTCAAACCCAAAACGATAATAAAAAGCTCATTAATATATAATATAAATGCAATTCATTACTTTAGTTTCATTATAAAATATTTCATTTCCTATTTTATGTGGGCTGAGTTCAGGATGTTTTATCGTTAAGTATACTTTAATCCCACATCACGCTAAATGATTAACTCAGAAGGATCCCAATGGCTCAGAGTCTGGATTCAGAAAGAGGATCACTGGACAGCAGTTAAGAGGCAATTTAAAACCTCTCGTCACGGCTATCGTGAGTGTTTTTAATTTGCATAGGTTATGGATTTCCTGCACACGATGGGCTTAATGTCCCATCAGACTTTACGAACAATCGGTGTCTCCTTTCGAACCGAGGACAGAGTGGTTGTTATCAAAGCTAATCTCAAAATAGGCACAGTGCGGACTGTAATATATCAACATCAGATTATGAAGAAAGCGGGCTACCGACTTAATCAATACCGGCTATCATTTTATAGTTAATTAGGGTGATGCAAGCCAATAATGGCACAAATGAGTATTTGTAGCACAGTCTACAGATGCAGTAATCCACTATTTCATTACTACGCTATAAGAAAAAAAATTGCAAAACCTGAAAGGATTAATGTCATTTTATTGAAACGCTGACAGCTGTTAGCATAGAGAGATGTGCAATTGATTACATTATCGAAAAAAAAAAAAAACTTGTGACTTCTGGAAAATTACCACTTTACCTACTAAGTAAAGTGGTATAATTTGTATGATGTTGAACCGCCCCGCGCAGCAATGGATTCATGAACACGGCGAGGAGGGCTTTCGTACAAATCTATAATGTCCTCCTGAGGGCTAGAGCACCAAATATCGCGAAGTCGTTGTTCCATTTCGGCGACAGATGTTGGCGCACCTCTTGGTTGTTGGAACTGTCTGCCTAACATTTCCCAGACGTGTTCAATAGGTGAAGGTTTCGGCGATCGTACTGGCTATGGTAGTACCTGAACGTTTTGCTCGTGTAGATACTGCAGACTAATGCGGGCTATGTGGGGACATGAATTATTTTGCCGGTAAAAGGCTTCATGCTCCTGAACAAATGGGAAAGCCACTTACTGCAAAATGTTGATAACATATCGTTGCACAGTTAGGGATCATCTTATGATGACCAGTTCTGACCGAGATGTCCGAATAATGGCACCCCACACCAAGACACCAGGTGTTGGAGTTGTGTGACGATGTCGCACGCGCTGGATGTTCGCACCAGTTCTGTCTGAGGCGACACCACTGAAGACGAGCTTGCATATGGTCAGATATTAGGGGCAAACGCAGTGCCCGGCTCGCAACGAAAACTGTAAAAGTCTGTTGTTTATCTTCCGCCTGTACGTATTCGGTGTGTAACCTGTTTCCAATCTCTTTGCAGTTGCATTGTAGTCGCGAATCTGTCACGCCATGCCATGCAATTGGCGATCCTGTGGCTCCTCGGTCATACATCGTCTTCCTGATCCTTGCCAACGTGTGTCCGGAAAAAGTTCATCCAACCAATGTAGATTTCATTCTCTCGAATATGTAGCCTTTTATTAAACGGAAGCTATATTATTTGTATTAATTTTGCGCATAATTCTTTTAGTGGTTTTATTCTTGAGAAGGATTTTCAGTTGTACAAATATATTTCTAATACTCGTACGTAAAGGAAATTTTTAACGCTATGCAAATAAAATTTAAAAAGCATTAAATAGAGAAAAAAACAAAATTTCTGTTTGTTCAGTCAATTGTCAGTTTCCTGTTTCAGCACTTTCTTTTTACTTTTTCAGCTACTTCGTAGCATAGGTTCTGTAAATGGTAGCTTATTGTAAAATCTTGACATTTTCTGTTTTTCTTCAATTTTCAACGCCGTCACTGTGGTGTGAGGGATAGCACTGCTCCTACCTGAACATTGATCCTGACTTGTTAACAGTTACTCACAAACTATAGTTTGTTCGGTAGGAAAACGTTTCTGAAAACAACAATCTAAGCAATATTTTAAATAAATGGGCAGATCTCAAAAACCTGATGAAATACATAATTGATAACTGTCGAGATGATGTGATTTGATGACCCCTATTGATTGGTAAACTTGCAATAAATCAAACGTTAATACACCCCCGCAAATCATTAAGAAAAAGAAATGGTTTTGGATGAAATGTCAAATAATAGATATATTGAGTCAGAGATATCAGAGTATTGAGATATCGTGTTGTTTTTCAGGTTCTCATGAGACTCAGAAATATTTTTCACTGGTTCACTGAAACATTTCATTGTCTCTGGAAAGATGGTGACGGAGTTTGGCGTCCAGCAATATGTCTCCCTAGAGAATTCCTTTAATGTTGCGGCTGGGCGGTGGCGACTCTGTAGGTAGCGCGCCAGTTTTGTAATATGTAGTACCCGGTTTCTAGTTACCTCAGGACCAGCGTTGAAATTTATCTCTACAAAACCCCTACCCAGCTTTCTTTCAGTAGGGGACACCGATGGGTTCGAAAAGACTGCCGTCCATCCAATGTAGTGTAAAGCCATGCGCCGTGTGCGAGAGAGTCATATCCTGTGCCCGTGAACGACACGATATACGTCCGATAAAGTCCGAAATGTACTTGACGGGAGTCTGTCTTTAAACAGCTACGATCTGTCTTCTAACAGCTGTCCCGTGGGTTAACACCCCAACGTTTTCCGAGCCTTGGGGAGTCCTGTGCCCTGGCCATTTATCTCATTCTGTGAAAAATGTGCTTCTTAGAGGTAAAACAACAGTGGCATGCTTCAGGTCAGTTTTAAATTCTATTCAGAATACCCAGCATTTATAAAAATGCAAAACAGTACTCACAAATAAATTCTTGTATTACCGTAATTATCTGTGGTTTTCGGATATCTCCAGTAATATGTATTCAACGCTTCTTTCCTTACACTTACCGAAGGAAAGTGATAATACTTTTGAATACAGTTAGCTCTAAATTTCCATGGATTAGAATTGTGCAATTTTGGAATAACGCGGTCAATGTATTAATATTCTTTTTTTTTATTTACGTAGTTTTTTGGGAATAACTCATTTTGAATTCAGAAAATTGAAAAGAAAATGAAAGTATCTGAAACATCGCTGCTTTCTTACCTTAAGATGCAGGGAAGCATAAATCCTGAATCTCAACCGTCTCCCTCGCCCAGATGGCCCCTTACTATGCATATTCCTTCAATCGAACAACTTGCATGAGCAAACCATCGGAGACATCGCTCAGAGTTAGAAAACAATTCATCAAAAAATGATTATAATCGAGAAGATGTGTCTTTTAGATACGCTCTATTCGTTCGTTTTTGACATTACTGTAATGTACCTTAGGGGTTTCGCTATTGTAACAAATAAATACTCTATACTGGAACAGTGGAGGAAACAGATGTATTAATTTCGAGTCAGTGCTTCCTCCCTAACCCTAAAATTTCCATTATATCTTACGTGAAAACCATGCTTGATTTACGCCACCATTTATAAGAGCGAAATCGATAGTCATGTGTAAAATTAGTTTGAATTACGTGTAAGTAATTTTTGGCTTTACATTATGTAATCGTTCGTATGAGTAAGCTTTTTATAATCCGTAGCATTTCGGAAGCGTGCCAAATTAAACGGCTGTCAGATTACAGAGCATGAGCATGGACGAGATGATTCCTGTAATGATACATCGTCGATTAGCCGTTTCTGAGGCAAGAGGCTGCCTGTGTTTCAAAGATGTTATGCGAATGATAGCTTTTTATGTTTAATTTAGCCATTATATATCTGTGGTAATGTGTGTATTCTTTCTGTTCGCGGTTAGACTTTCGTCATCTAGTGCATAAGTCGGAAAATGCAAATCCAAGAGTCTACCTGGCCTAGTGTTTAGCGTACCCGATACTATTCCAGCGGTCATGTTCTTGTGCAAGAGTTTATATGTTCTGATCTTTCTGTTGTGTGTGAAGAAGCTTACAAGTTTTCTCCGTTCTTTTTTAATTAAAAAAAATCTTTTGATATGAAGTATCTGAAAAAGTAAAAAGAGCTGAACCTGGAGAGTGACAATTGATTGAACAAACAGAAATTTCCCCTTTTTCTCTATTTAATGCTTTTTCAAACTTGATTTGCATGGCGTTAAAAATTTCCCTGTGCTTACCAATATTGGAGAAATATTGTATAACTGAAAACATTGCTAAACAGTAAACCCAACAGTAGAATTATGGGCAAAATTAATACAAGTTCCGAAGTTTCCGTTTAATCACAACGATCGGTAATCTTGAATGGGCAATCTTTCGTGTTTGGATGAACCTTTCCGGACGCATCCCAAAATATTACATATCGTGATATACACAGAGAGGCCAAAAGTCATGGAATACGTGACAAATAACGGATTGGTCATCCTCGAGCCCTCAGCAGTGCAGCCACACGTCGAGGAATGCAGTCAACGAGTTGCCGGTACTGTTCTCCAGGGATGGCAGCCCACACATCCTGCCACCATAATTGTGTTGCATTGGATGGGGCTGGATTCATGGATCGTAAACTTGTTTGCATTGTGTCCCACAGATGCTACAACTGTTTAATATCGGGGGGACCGTGGGAGCCATTTCATGGTGGTAAAGTCCGTGGAGTATTCCTCGATTCACGTCCTAGCAACCAAAGACTGGTGACACGTTGCATTATCTTGTTGGAATATCCCTTCACCATCAGGGTGCTCGAGAGTCATGAAGGGGTGCAGGTGATGTGGTAGAATGTCCACGTATTTCATACCTGTCAGCGATTGCTCCAAACGGACGAGAGAGCACAATGTAGACCACGTGAACACTCCCGTCACCATCACAGAGCCGCCTGAACAGTACCTTGCAGACAGGAAGGGTCCATGGCTTCACGGAGCCTACGCCACACTCTAATGCGCTCGTCAGCGCGAAACAACTTTAACCTCGATTCATCGGACCATGCTATCCGACGCCACTGTTCTACTGTCCAATTTCGATGTCCTCCGGCCCATTCCAGTCATTGAGCTTTGTGACGACATGTAAGCAATGATACACTAACGGTCTTCGGCAACCAAATCCATTGGAGTGCAGGTGGCGACGTACAGTCCTTTCAGACTGTGTTTGTGTTTGGCCCGCATTCAAATTTGCAGTGATTTAATGCACTGTAGCCCGTCTGTTGGTCGTTACCATTCGTGAGAGCCGAGGCGAGTTCCGTTCGTCAATTGCACGTGGCCGTCCCGTTCGCTGGTTAATGTGTGTGGAAATGCCGTCAATAGAATACTGATCATAAATTGTTGAGACCGTAGACTTGTGAAAACCGAATTCCTGCACGATATCCGATATTGCATGACCCATCCTTCTGTCACCGACAATCAAACCACGTTCAAAGTCAGACATCTTATGACGTGCTACCATAATGAATTAACAACTACTCCGAAATGATTGTTGGGTTTGTAGGCTACTGCAGCGCCATTCGGTACAGCACGCTAATTCTACTTTAACTGCTATTCCCATGACTTTTGGCCTCTCAGTGTATATATATTGTGAAAGCTTAAACATAACGAGTTTAGTCTGAGAGGTCAAATAAAGCGGACACAAAATGTTTTTGAGTGTGCAGTGTGATTTTCACATCCCAAAGAAATTTTACTAACATAGACACTACTAGCATAGGAAACTATGGTAAGCAGAAAACAAAAAAGAAGAAATCGAATCTAACTTAACAAATATCTGATCAACTAACAGAGATTCAACATCTGGAAAATAAACAAAAATGTTAAAGGAAACGAACTTTAAAAAAGAAGGAAAAAAAGTACAAACCTAACTAAATCAAACTATTGTAATAGTATTCAAGACTTATTAGAAGAGAGTGCAATTTTCGACAAATGTCAGTGAAAAATGTTCACTGACAAATCTCTAAATAATTCAAAAAATAATTTTACGTCTGGCTCCTCGAACATAAAAGCGGACTCAAATGACAATGATTCAATTTTCTCTGAACTCATTCATAACTGTGGAAAAGGATAAAATACATTTATTAAATTCACAAAATGTGGATAAATAACTTGATGAAGAACAAGCATTATCCATAATATTTTATGATGAATTGGACAGGCTGAAAGATCTTGATTTTGAAGATGTCACGAAATATTTTAATTAAAATGACTGAAAGTTGGGTTGTTCTACCTCTGAGCGGCACTTTTTTGCATACCATGGGCTAAATGGCCAGGTCACAAGGACCCCGAAGGCTCAGAGAAGGTTGGGGGAGGGGACCCACTGGAACAGCTGTTGGGAGACAGATGGTAGCCTCCCGTCAAGGCCATCCAGCGTGTTCTTTAACGTGCACAGAGTATGGCTCTCCCACACACGGTGCCACGGCTTAACGTCCCATCCGACGGACGGCGGCCTTTCCAAGCCCATCGGTGTCCCCTACTGAGCGTGGGCAGGGCGGGGAATTTTGCGGAGATGAATCTCAACGCTGACCCAGCTGGGACTCGAACCTGGGAACTACAGATTACGAGCCTGGCGCGCTACCGACTGAGCCACCCCCGCCCCAAAAAATGACTGAAAAACAAGTTATAAGTCTATACCAGAAACGGTAACATTGCATTATATCCTACAATTCTCAAAGATCTAAATTTATTAAAGAAAAGTGACTAGATATTAAATATTGATATCTCCTTTCGTATACCTGAAGAGGAAACTGTTATGGAAAGATTGAGGGAGTTGCTGAAAAATTAAAAGAAAACTTTATCCTCGAGGAACTGATAAAACACGATATTTATAAAATACAAAGGATGATTCATTATCAATCCAATGCTGATCACACTAAGTCTATATAAATCCCAACTGACAAGACAATTATGTATTCGACCAAAAACTTTATTCCACTTGAAGTCTACATAGGATTTGTCAGATTCAAGGTCATTCCATATTATTACGCCCCCCCCCGTACCTTAGTGTGCCCGGTGTAATCGTTTTGGACATAACACTGTGAGTTGTACAGGTAAGACAAGGTGTAAAAAATGTTTAGGTGATCACTGCTTTAAATTATGTCAAACTACTTATTTATGCTGCCCTAACTTCCAAGTCGGATTTACGCCGAGTCTGTCAATCTTCGCCTGAAAATATATCAACCAACATGGCCAGTTCAAACTTGAATATATACGCTTCCGTTACAGCAAAGCAGAAAATCTTACGTCCAGAAAAAACTTCACTAATATCTATTCACCGATCACCATTGAAAAAGAATTGAGCCAGGGCAAAGTAACATCATACACTCGGTGTTACAGCTTCTGCGATTTGTGGTAAATACCGAAAACGATTTCCTACTTATCAGTAATATTCTACGAGTCGACTAAAAATAAAGATTGATTTTTAAAAAAATTTCAAATGGATTGTTGCGGCCTTCCTTCTAAGAAGGAGAAATTGCTGGTAATCATAACAAAATTTCCACTTTAATGTTATTGCCCTTCAAAAAATTAAAACTGACAAATTAATTTAAATACCTTTGTTTTTCCTACCTCAATATAAATCAAATTCGAGGTGCTGCCATCTATGTACAGAAATAATTACCACCGAAATATCGAACTCTTTTTGCAAGTCCACGACAAAAATTGATTCTGTTGCTATTGACTTAATTATAAATAATATTATTAATACCTTATTTAATATTTATGTTCATAATGAAAATATTCAACCTAATGTTTATAAAAATATAATTTCACAATCTCTACAACCAGCAATCTTGCTTGGAGAATTTAATGCACCTAACAAAAACTAGTTTTCCTTTAAAAATAACTCTGCTGGAGTTTCATTATCGAACTTTATTAACCAAATCTGGAGAAAAAAACTTTAACATATGTAAATAAATTTAAATCCTTCTCAGTAATTGAACTTTCTATTATAGATACTTTTCTTGCTCAAACCCTGGAATGGGATAGATTTGACGACTTTAAGGGAAGTGACCACTACCCCATAATTATTACTCATATCAAATGTAAACCTATAAAACTATTACTAAATTTGCATAACTGGCAAATTTTCAAAAAATTATAGGAAATAATAATCCACTGAAATATAATTTAGATTATCAATTGTTTAGATGAAATTAGTAACCTAGAAAAAAATGTTTTACAACTGTTTATAACAAAGAGCAAGAATTGAAAAAAATTATGGTATATGAATACAATAATAACTATTGAACATAAGACTAACAGATCAAAAACATTTCTCAGACTTTATTCATTTTAAAAAAATCAAAGTTTTAGTAAGAGAAAATTGAAAAGTCTATAAAAAGAAAACTGGAGGACTTTTGCCGAAAATTTAAATTTAAATGATAAAGGTAGAAATATTTGGAAAACTTATAACGCTATAAATAAAAATAATTTAAATCAGCAACAAAACCCATCGAATAAAAATGCAATAGAAAATCAAATAACTTTAAAACTAACTGCTAACTTATTCAAACAAAATTTCAAACTAGTATATCAACCTAAAACTATTAGCAATGGAAATAAAATTCCAAAATTTATAAAAAAAACTTTAAAATTGGTCAAAGCATTCCAGCTCTGGACCTTCCTTTCACTATTTCTGAATTAAATATAGCAATTTCAAAATTAAATCCAAAAAGTGCAAAAAATCCAGATAATAGTTGTAATAAATTTATATCCTCACTTCCACAAATCTGGAGAATTAAACAACGAAATATTTTTAATAATTTTTTGATAACAGAAAACCCATTTTCATGGTTAAAATCTTACATTACTTTTATTCTTAAACCTATTAAAAATTCCTTAAACGAAAAAAATCACCGACCTATTACTTTACTTTCTAATTTCTACATATTATTTTAGAGACTAGTTCTCAATAGGTTTACATGGTTTCTTGAATTCAAAAACATTTTTTATCAGAACCACATGGGTCAGCGTTGGAATTTATCTACGCAAAAACCCCCATCCAGATCTCTTTTAGTAGGGGACATCGATGGGTTCGAAAAGGTGTCGCCGTCCATCCAATGTAGTGTAAAGCCATGGCGCCGTGTGCGAGAACACCCCAACGTTTTCCGAGCCTTGGGGAGTCCTGTGCTTAGGCCATTTAGCTCAATGTGTGAAAAATGTGCTTCTTAGAGGTAAAACAACAGTGGCATGCTTCAGGTCAGTTTTAAATTCTATTCAGAATACCCAGCATTTAAAGAAATGCAAAACAGTACTCACAAAATAAATTCTTGCATTATCGTAATTATCTGTGGTTTTCGGATCTCTCCAGTAATATGTATTCAACGCTTCTTTCCTTACACTTACCGAAGGAAAGCGATAATACTTTTGAAATAGAGTTAGCTCTAGATTTCCATGGATTAGAATTGCGCATTTTTGGAATAACGCGGTCAATGTATTTATATTCTTTTATTTTTAATTTAAAAAATGTATATCACTCTACAGAGCAAATCTGGACTCATCTGCAAACAACAAACTCTTCAGTGCTCGTGAGTTCATAACATGCTATTTACATCAATCCAAAGGCATGAATAAGTGGAACATACTTTAAAATCAGTAGGGAGGGTTCAAATAATATCATCTCCTGGTTTTAAATAGCGAAGGAAAGTATGGAAGGAATATTCGGCACCTGGAGAATCATGCATTTATCTTTGTTGATGAATTTTGTTGTCATTAGTGAAGTTCTAAACGAAAGAACATTTCTTGCATTCGTCCTTTTCTAAAATCAGAAAATCGTTCGTATGCGTAAGCTTTTTGTAATCCGTAGCAGCAGGGGCGTAGCGAAGGACTATATATATATATTTTTTTTTTTTGGGGGGGGAAATCAAAAATTTCTCATCTCGAAATTAAAATTTTGGCCAACTGAGCAAACTTACTTAGATTTTTGCTCCTTGGGGGGGGGAGGAAATTTTCACAACTCTCCTGCATTTTGCCATTTGACTTCCAATTTTCCCAACTAACCGTAATTTACCATTTAACTTCCAATTTTGCCAACTAGCCATAATTTCACAGAAATAATTCCAATATTTACATCTCGTCTGAATTTTAGCAAGTCAGTGTGAATTTTACCTTGATTTCCCCAACTCTCCTTAATTTCACGAAACTAATCCCAATCTTGACATCTCTCCTAAATTTGTCAAATCACTTCCAACTTTTCAGACTCCTCAATATTTTGGTAAGTTTTCTCGATTTTAATCAACTACCCTGAATTTTATAAACCCAATTCCAATTATCACAACTCGCCCGTATTTTCCAAATGGATTCGAATTTTGGCAACTGTCCTACATTTTGTTAAGTTTCCTACAAAAATGTCCAACACTCCTTAATTTCACAACACAAATCTCAATTTTCACAACTCGCCTATAATTTTCCAAGTGGATTCGAATTTTGCCAACTACTCTAGATTTTTCCAACTCGCCGTAATTTTACAGAAAAAATCGCAAATTTTTACATCTTCCCTAAATTTGCCAAGTCACTTCGAATTTTATCATCATCATCATCAAGCAGCCATGGACTACGGAGGTCCAACCAGACCGTGCAATTTAGTTCTCCAAGCAAGTCTATCCTGAGCTACATCTATTGCATCAGGCCAGTGCACACCAATTCTAACAAGGTCCTGTTTGACATTGTCTGCCCACCGCATCCTAGGTCTCCCCTTCTTTCTGAGGCCTTTAGGCACACTGTTCATAACCCTATTCGCCAATCTATAATTATTCATACGGGCAACATGGCCAAACCAACGGAGTCTTTCTCTGCACAATATGCTGCTTAAAGGAGGTTGCAAACTCCTTTGCCTAACCTCATCATTAGTTACAAAGTTGAACCACTTAATGCCCAAGATACTGCGTAAGCATCAGGAATCAAAAGCATCTAGTTTCCTGTTATCTTGTTTACAAAGTGTCCAAGTTTCACTACCATAACTAACCCTAGAAAGAACCAAACTATTATACAGCCTAATTTTAGTCTTTAGGTGTATACGCCTATTTCTCCACACTCTCCATAGGTTCTTAAAAGTCCCGGCAGCAATCCCTATTCGTCTGTTAATCTCATGCCGCACATCACCATTATCTGTTACATAACTCCCAAGATAATTAAACTGTGACACCTGCTCAAGACTGCAACCATTCAGATTAACTGAATCACAGCCTGCCTGACCAATTTTCATCACTTTAGTTTTCTCTCTGTTTATAACCAAACCTACTCTACTACCAGTCTTATCAACAGCTCGAATGAAAGAGTTCATCTCATCAACATCATTTGCCAAAAGGGCTAAATCATCTGCATAATATAAATCAGAAATTTTCGTATCTCCAGCCCATTTAAGGCCAAAATCTTTCCCTTGAAGTGAATTTCGCATAACATAATCAATAACCAAGCTAAAGAGAAAAGGAGACAAAATGCACCCTTGTCGAACACCAGAAGTAATGCTAAACCAGTTGCTACAAGCCTTACCAACTCTCACACACGACACAGTGTTATTATAGAGAGCTTTCATTATGTTAACCAACTTGTCTGGTATACCATATGATTTCACAATCAACCACAAATTATGACGATCAACAGAGTTGAAAGCCTTTTTGAAATCAACAAAGCTAGCAACCAAAGGTTTCTGAAACTCTAAACATTTCTCAAGAATCTGCCTAAGTGAAAATATCTGATCCACACATCCCCTACCACTTCTGAATCCACATTGCTCATCACGCAATTGACTGTCAACCAGATTCTTAATTCTATTAAGCACAATCATGGAAAGAACTTTACCTGGAACAGAGAGTAGGCTGATACCCCTATAGTTATCACAAGAACTGCGATCACCTTTTTTAAAAATAGGGATAACAATAGCCCTGGTAAAATCCTTAGGAACCATGCCTTTATCATAAAAGATATTCAGAATTTCAGTCATCCAAGGGGTAACCGAAACATTCCCAGCTCTAAGCATTTCCGTAGTAATTTTATCTACCCCTGGGGATTTATGAAGTTTAAGTTTAGAAACAGCCAAAATAACTTCAGATTGTGTTATAGGGCCAACATTAAAGCCACCAATGCATCTATCATCATTGCAAACAATGGGAGTAGAACTAACTACATTGTTTAGAACATCACTGAAATGCTCAGCCCACCTAGCCATGACAGAATCCTCCCCTTCTATAATATTATCTTGTTTATCCTTCAATCCTTGTATGCCTGTCCGTTTTCTACCACACAAAACGTTAACTATCTGGTACAGCTCTCTGCTGTTGTGCTGTCTAACTGCTTCCTCGGCTTTGTCAGCCAAACCATCAAGCCAAAGATTCTTATCAACAGCTAACTGATCCTTTACAAGTTAACTGATCCTTTACAAGGTTATGATCCTTTACAAGTCCTTACAAGTTTATTTATAAGTTAGTTATTTTTTACAAGTTATTAAGATCCTTATAAGGTCTCTGTAATGCTTTCTATTACGACTAGTAGGGTATTGAATAAGGACATTCCTGCAGTTCTTTCTTTCCAAAATAAGCTCAAGTGCCTTATCACTAAGATAATTCTGCCCCTTTTTTCCTAAAAGAGTACTATTAGTGTCCAAAAAAGCCTGTTTAAAATGATCCCTTCTTCCTCACTTCAGCAGTAAGCATACCATGACTGTCATAATGACTAAGTAACCTATCATGGTAAGCTTTGGCTATAACTGGATCTTTCAGAGCTTAAGTATTAAAAGTAAATTTTTAACCCTAGAACAACACTTTTTAAGTTTAAGTTGCAACACACTTTTAACAAGGTAATGGTCAGATCCAATTTCAGCTGCCCTATATTCCCCGGTATTCCTAACAGAACTATCGAATTTGCTGTTAATTAATATGTAATCAATCATATTCTTATGCAGCCCATCAGGTGAAACCCATGTGTACTTATGTATGTCGCGGTGTTTGTAATAAGTGTTAGTTATTCTGAATCCATTGAGTTTACTTACCTGTAGGAGACGTTGCCCATTGCCATTGCAGCTACCAATACCAAAAGGTCCTATTACTCCTCCCCAAAAGTCAGAGTCAGTACCAACTTTGGCATTGAAGTTACCAAGAACAAGGGTAATATCTCCTTTCTTGACAGAATTCAAAATATCCTGAAGTTGTTCATAAAACCTATCCTTCTCATCCTCATCGGCATCCTCAGTGGGGGCATAACAGCAGATAACATTCAAGTCTTTAACGCTTGTCTGAAATTTTGCTGTAAGAAACCTTTCATTAATGCACTCATATCCTAGAAGAGCATCGCTAGCGTGTCTGCTGAGAAGCAGACCCACGCCTTGGTGATGCTTATTGTCGTCCCTCCCTGAAAAGAGAAATTTAAGATTATTTTTAAGAATCTGACCTTTATCTGTCCATCTGGTCTCTTGCAAGCCGAGAATATCTAAATTATAACGGTGGAATTCTTGTGTGAGGACATCAAGAGAAAAAGCTCTGTGCAGAGTCCTCACATTCCAACTACCTATGGAGAGAAAATGGTTAGTGGGATGTTTAAAGAAACTATGTTTATTGAGAGAGGGAATGCCGACAATATCAAACAGCCCCCTAATCGCAGACATGGAGCAAAGACCTGTTCCCCCACTACTAAAGGCTGAAGCCATCTACACTGGAAGACTTCCTCCAATGTAGAATTTGACGATGCCAATAGAAGCAAAGAGTTCAGGTGCCTGCGATGACTTCTGCTCAGGATTATCCACCAGCTGATAAACATATCCTGTGAATCTATTCACTTGGGGCTGTCAACCCACAAACAAACAGAAAACACAGCGGAAGATTTTCCCTCCACAGAAGCCCACCAGTGCAGCAAAATCAGGATCCATAATCAAGCTCAGAGCCATATATCTGTCCAGTCCAGTAGGTTTATATGGTCAGCACCAGGACCCTGTGTGGTTGACCACTCCTCAGCAGGGTAGAAAAAAAAAGAAAAGTAGCCATAGTTGTCCAGATCAGTTGGCCACCCTAATCTGGCAGCCCTCGCCTTCCGTTCACTTCCACAAAAGAGTATCTCTTTTGAAAGTTACTAACGGTCCGCCCCACGAGAATTAGGGGTCGGACATTAGGTGCTAGGCCTGGCCGGTTCTATGCATCATCAGAGGGGATTGGTGCATAGCTCTCCTTCCAGTGACTATCTAGCTACCATTTACAGACCGAATTTTATCAACTATTATGCCTTTCTTGTGCAATTAAGGAGAATTTTATCAACTCTCCTTAATTGCACAAGAAAGGCATAATTTTCACAACTCTCCTAGATTTTACCAAGTTTCCTCGATTTTGTCAACTCGCCTTAATTTCACAAAAACAATCCCAATTTTCACAAATCGCCCGTATTTTATCAAGTTAATTCGAATTTTCCCAACTGCCCTAGTTTTGCCAAACTTCCTCGATTTTGCCATCTCACCACAATTTTACAGAAAAAAAATCTCAATTTTACATCACACCTGATTTTTGCAAAGCCACTCTGAAATGTTTCAACTCCCCGAAGATTTGCCAACTCTCCTAGATATTGCGAAATTGCCTCGATTTTTCCAACACGCCATAATTTTACAGAAAAAGATTGCAATTTTTACATCTCACCTGAATTTTGTCAACTCCTCACGATTTTGCCAAGTCACTTCGAATTTTGCCAACTGTCCCTAGATTTTGCCAACTCGCCATAATCTTACAGAAAAAAATCCCAAATTTTCACATCGCACCTGAATTTTGTCAGCTCCTCACGTTTTGCCAAGTCACTTCGAATTTTGCCAACTGTCCCTAGATTTTGACAACTCCCCAAAGATTTGCCAATTCGCCATAATTTTACAGAAAAAAACATCCTAATTTTTACATCTCACCTGAATTTTGCCAACTCCCCAAGATTTTGCCAAGTCACTCCGAATTTTGCCAACTACCCCTAGATTTTGTCAACTCTCCTGGATTTTGCAAAGTTGTTCCGATTTTATCAACTCCCCAAGATTTTACCAAGTCCGAATTTTGTCAACTCCCTAAGATTTTACCAAGTCCGAATTTTGTCAACTCCCTAAGATTTTACCAAGTTGTCCCGATTTTGCCAACTCACCTGTATTTTACTAAGTGACTTCGAATTTTGTGAACTGCTCTAAATTTTGCCGTCTCTCCATTTTCCACACTGCCTTAGATTCGCAAAGTTGCCTCGATTTTGAAAACTCCCCTTAATTTTCCAAAAAAAAAATTACAAATTTTTACAACTCACCTAGATTTTACGAAGTCGCTTTGAATTTTGCCAACTCCGAGTTCCTTTGGGGGGGAGCCTCCCCCATCCCCCCATGGCTACGCCCCTGCGTAGCAGTTCAGAAGCCTGCCAATGGAAATTGCTGGCAGATGACAGAGCAGGAGCGTGGACCATATGATTCCTGTAATCATGCATCGTCGATTAGCCATTTCTGAGGCATGAGGCTGCCCGTGTTTCAAAGATGTTATGCGAATCATAACATTACGATTAATTTAGCCATTATATCCGTCGAAATCTGTATTTTCTTCCTTTTTCCAGTTATACTTTCGTCATTTAGTGCATAAGTCTGAAAAAGCAAATCCAAAATCATAATAGCCTACTGGCCTAGTGGTTAGCGTACCTGACTACTATTTTAGCTGTCATGTTCTTGTGTAAGTGTCCATATGGTGTTGTGTGTAAAACAGCTTAAAAGTTATTTCCGTCATTAATTAAGTAAAAAAAAATATCTTTTGGTACGAAGTAGCTGAAAAAGTAAAAAGAAAGAGCTGAACTTGGAAAGTGACAATTGATTGAACAAACAGAAATTTCCGTT
This sequence comes from Ryuthela nishihirai, assembly GCA_038380435.1. Classification (NCBI taxonomy): domain Eukaryota; kingdom Metazoa; phylum Arthropoda; class Arachnida; order Araneae; family Heptathelidae; genus Ryuthela; species Ryuthela nishihirai. The sequence continues at coordinate 38,059 of JAWZYU010000427.1, read as the reverse complement.
TTTTCTCTGTTTAATGCTTTTCAAACTTGATTTGCATGGCGTTAAAAATTTCCCTGTATATAACCAGTATTGGAGATATAAAACTGAAAACATTTCTAAACAGTAAAACCATCAATAGAATTATGGGCGAAAATAATACAAGTAGAGTAATTTCCGTTTAATCACACGAAGGTCACCTTTTCCAAGGAAACTATCGAGATCGGATGAACCTTTTTGGAAACATCCCAGAATATTAAAACTACTGATATACACTGAGAGGCCAAAAATGTGATACGTGCCTAATAACGGGTTGGTCTTCCTCGAGCCCTCTGCAGCCACACATCGAGACATGCAGTCAATGAGTTGCCGGTACCGTTCTGCACGGATGGCAGCCCACACATCCTGCAGTGTAGACCATAATTGTGTTGCATTGGATGGGGCTGGATTCCATAGGTCGTAAACTTGTTTCCATTGTGTCCCACAGATGCTACAAGTGTTTAATATCGGGAGACCTTGGGGGCCATTTCATGATGGTAAAGTCCGTGGAGTATTCCTCGATTCACCTCTCAGCAACCAAAGGCTGGTGACACGTTGCATTATCTTGTTGGAATACCCCTTTACCCTCAGAGTGCTCGAGAGTCATGAAGGGGTGCAGGTGATGTGTGAGAATGTCCACGTATTTCATACCTGTCACCGATTGCTCCAAACGGACGAGAGAGTACAATGTAGACCACGTAAACAGTCCCCACACCATCACAGAGCCGCCTGCAGCCTGAACAGTATCTTGCAGACAGGAAGGGTCAATGGCTTCAGGGGGCTTATGCCACAATCTAACGCGCCCATCAGCGAGAATCAACTGGAACCTCGATTCATCGGACCATTCTATCCGACGCTACGGTTCTATTGTCCAATTTGGATGTCTTCCGGACCATTCCAGTCATTGAGCTCTGTGATGACATGTAAGCAATGAGACACAAGTCGGTCTTCGGCAACCAAATACAATAGAGTGCAGGTGGCGACGTACAGTCCTTTCAGACTGTGTTTGTGTTTGGCCCGCATTCAAATTTGCAGTGATTTAATGCACTGTAGCCCGTCTGTTGGTCGTTACCATTCGTGAGAGCCGACACGTGTTCCGTTCGTCAATTGCACGTGGCCGTCCCGTTCGCTGGTTAACATGTGTGGAAATGCATCAACAGAATACTGACGATAAACTCTTGACACCGTAGACCTGGGAAACCGAATTCCTGCACGATCTCCGATATTACATGACCCATCCTTCTGGCACCGACGATCAAGCCACGTTCAAAGTCGGACAACTCACGACGTGCAGTCATAATGAATTAACAACTACTACGAAATGAATGTTGGGTTTGTAGGCTACTTCAGCGCCATTGTGCGGTTGATGTCAAATTCATCGTTTACTAGTCATCATCATCATCATCCTCAAGCAGCCATGGGCTACGGAGGTCCAACCAGACCATGCAATTTAGTTCTCCAAGCAAGTCTATCCTGAGCTACATCTACTGCATCTAGCCACTGCACCCCAATTCTAATAAGGTCCTGTTTGACATTGTCTGCCCACCGCATCCTAGGTCTCCCCTTCTTTCTGAGGCCTTTAGGCACACTGTTCATAACCCTATTCGCCAATCTATAATTATTCATACGGGCAACATGGCCAAACCAACAGAGTCTCTCTCTGCACAATATGCTGCTTAAAGGAGGTTGCAAACTCCTTTGCCTAACCTCATCATTAGTTACAAAGTTGAATTACCTAATGCCCAAGATACTGCGTAAGCATCTGGAATCAAAAGCATCTAGTTTCCTGTTATCTTGTTTACAAAGTGTCCAAGTTTCACTACCATAACTAACCCTAGAAAGAACCAAACTATTATACAGTCTAATTTTAGTCTTTAGGTGTATACGCTGATTTCTCCACACTCTCCATAGATTCTTAAAAGTCCCGGCAGCAATCTCTATTCGTCTGTTAATCTCATGCCGCACATCAACATTATCTGTTACATAGCTCCCAAGATAATTAAACTGCAACACTTGCTCAAGGCTGCAACCATTCAGATTAACTGAATCACAGCCTGCCTAATTAATTTTCATCACTTTAGTTTTCTCTCTGTTTATAATCAAACCTACTCTATTACCAGTCTCATCAACAGCTCGAATGAAAGAGTTCATCTCATCAACATCATTTGCCCAAAGGACTAAATCCCCAGCATAATATAAATCAGAAATTTTCGTATCTGCAGACCATTTAAGGCCAAAATCTTTCCCTTGAAGTGAATTTCGCATTACATAATCAATAACCAAGCTAAAGAGAAAAGGAGACCAAATGCACCCTTGTCGAACACCAGAACTAATGCTAAACCAATTGCTACAAGCCTTACCAACTCTCACACACGACTCAGTGTATTTTAGAGAGCTTTCATTATGTTAACTAACTTGTCAGGTATACCATATGATCTCACAATCAACCAATTTTCTCTCTCAAGATCTCACAACCACAAATTATGACGATCAACAGAGTTGAAAGCCTTTTTGAAATCAACAAAGCTAGCAACCAAAGGTTTCTGAAACTCTAAACATTTCTCAAGAATCTGCCTAAGTGAAAATATCTGATCCACACATCCCCTACCACTTCAGAATTCACATTGCTCATCACGCAATTGACTGTCAACCAGATTCTTAATTCTATTAAGCACAATCATGGAAAGAACTTTACCTGGAACTGAAAGTAGGCTGATATCCCTATAGTTATCACAAGAACTGCAATCACCTTTTTTGAAAATAGGGATACCAATAGCGCTGGTAAAAACCTTAGGAACCATGCCTTTATCATAAAAGATATTCAGAATTTCAGTCATCCAAGTGGTAACCGAAACATTCCCAGCTCTAAGCATTTCCGTAGTAATTTCATCTACCCCTGAGGATTTATGAAGTTTAAGTTTAGAAACAGCCAAAATAACTTCAGATTGTGTTATAGGTCCAACATTAAAGCCACCAATGCATCTATCATCATTGCAAACAATGGGAGTAGAACTAACTATATTGTTTAGAACATCACTGAAATGCTCAGCCCACCTAGCCATGACAGAATCCTCCCCTTCTATAACCTTACCTTGTTTATCCTTCAATCCTTGTATGCCTGTCCGTTTTCTACCACACAAAACATTAACTGTCTGGTACAGCTCTCTGCTGTTGTGCTGTCTAACTGCTTCGTCGGCCTTGTCATCCAAACCATCAATCCAAAGATTCTTATCAGCAGCTAACTGATCTTTTACACATTTATTAAGTTCTCTGTAATGCTTTCTATTAGGATTAGTAGGGTATTGATTAAGGACATTCCTGCAGTTCTTTCCTTCCGAAATAAGCTCAAGTGCCTTATCACTCAGATTATTCTGTCTCTTCTGCTCCTTTTTTCCTAGAGTACTGTTAGTGTCCAAAAATGCCTGTTTAAAATGATCCCATTCTTCCTCAACTTCAGTAGTAAGCATACAATGACTGTCATAACGATTAAGTAACCTATCATGGTAAGTTTTGGCTATAACTGGATCTTTCAGAGCTTCAGTATTAAAAGTAAATTTTTTAACCCTAGCACAACACTTTTTAAGTTTAAGTTGCAAGACACTTTTAACAAGGTAATGGTCAGATCCAATTTCAGCTCCCCTATATGCCCTGGTATTCATAACAGAACTAGCCCATTTGATGTTAATTAATATATAATCAATGATATTCTTATGCAGCCCATCAGGTGAAACCCATGTGTACTTATGTATGTCGCGGTGTTTGTAATAAGTGTTAGTTATTCTGAATCCATTGAGTTTACTTACCTGTAGGAGACGTTGCCCATTGCCATTGCAGCTACCAATACCAAAAGGGCCTATTACTCCTCCCAAAAGGTCAGAGTCAGTACCAACTTTGGCATTGAAGTCACCTGGAAAAAGGGTAATATCTCCTTTCTTGACAGAATTCAAAATATCCTGAAGTTGTTCATAAAACCTATCCTTCTCATCCTCATCGGCATCCTCAGTGGGGACATAACAACAGATAACATTCAAGTCTTTAACGCTTGTCTGAAATTTTGCTGTAAGAAACCTTTCATTAATGCACTCATATCCTAGAAGAGCATCATTGGCGTGCCTGCTGAGAAGCAGACCCACGCCTTGGTGATGCTTATTGTCATAACTCCCTGAAAAGAGAAATTTAAGATTATTTTTAAGAATCTGACCTTTATCTGTCCATCTGGTCTCTTGCAAGCCGAGAATATCTAAATTATAATGGTGGAATTCTTGTGTGAGGACATCAAGAGAAAAAGCTCTGTGCAGAGTCCTCGCATTCCAACTACCTATGGAGAGAAAATGGTTAGTGGGATGTTTAAAGAAACTATGTTTATTGAGAGAGGGAATGCCGACAATATCAAACAGCCCCCTAATCGCATACATGGGGCAAAGACCAGTTCCCCCACCACTAAAGGCTGAAGCCATCTACACTGGAAGACTTCCCCCAATGTAGAATTTGACGATGCCAATAGAAGCAAAGAGTTCAGGTGCCTGCGATGACCTCTGTTCAGAATTATCCACCAGCTGATAAACATATCCTGTGAATCTATTCACTTGGGGCTGTCAACCCACAAACAAACAGAAAACACAGCGGAAGATTTTCTCTCCACAGAAGCCCACCAGTGCATCAAAATCAGGATCCATAATCAAACTCAGAGCCATATATCTGTCCAGTCCAGTGGGTTTATATGGTCAGCACCGGGACCCTGTGTGGTTGACCACTCCTTATCAGGGTAGGAAAAAACCAGTACAGTGCGCTAATTCTATTTTAACTGCTATTCCCATGACGTTTGGCCTCTCAGTGTATATGTATATAGCGAAAACTTTAAACACAACGAATTTGGTCTGATTGGTCAAATAAAGCTGAAACAAAAAGTTTTTGAGTGTGCATTGTGATTGGATTATTAAGTTTGGCGATTTTCACGTTCCAAAGAAACTTTACTAACAGCGGACACTCCTAACATATGACTGTTAAGAAGAAAACAAAAAAGAAGAAACCCAATCTAACTGAACAAAAATCTGATCAACTAACAGAGATTAAACATCTGGAAAAACTACTAGAAATATTAAAGGAAAGAAACTTTAAAAAACGAAGGAAAAAAGTACAAACAAAACTAAATCAAACTCTTGTTATAATATTTAAGACTTACTAGAAGATAGTGCTATTTTCGACAATGTCAGAGAAAAATGTTCACTGACAAATCTCTAAATAATTCAAAAAATAATTTAATGTCTCTCTCCTCGGACATACAATTGGACTGAAATGACAATGATTCAATTTTCTCTGAACTCATTCATAACTGTGGAAAAGGATAAAATACATTTATTAAATTAACAAAATGTGGATAAATTACGCGAGGAAGAACAAGAATTATGCATAATATTTTACGAGGAATTGGATAGGCTGAAATATCTTGATTTTGAAGATGTTACAAAATTTTTTCATTAAAAAAATTGAAAAACAAACTTCTGGACTGTCAAACCACTTCTCCTTCTACTGAAGATATGCTCTTATGTCCTGAACAATTTCATCCCCAGGAAATAAAGGGACTTGAAATTCACTTCCTGCTCCAAATGTTAGACCTGGTGCTACAAAACTGTGATGTCTAAGTTCCAAAATGTGTTTCATTTACAGTGGAACTGACACTTTGCCTGTAAGAGTTACTTCATGAAAAATTAACTGGGTGGCTTTTTGCCACCAGTCGTGGCATTGCAGGAAGCTTACATAAAATATAATTACAAATGTATGATTACAATGCTAATTACTTTGCATGATTGTGCTTAATAGAATTAAGAACCTGGTTGACGGACAATTAAGTGATGAGCAGTGTGGATTCAGAAGTGGTAGGGGATGTGTAGATAAGATTTTTTCACTTAGGTAAATTCTTGAGAAAGTTTAGAGTTTCAGAAACCTTTGGTTACTAACTTTGTTGATTAGAAAAAGACTTTGAACTTTGTTGATCGTCATAATTTGTAGCTGATCATATGGCATACCGGACAAGTAGGTTAACATAATGAAAGCTCTGTAAAATAACCCTGAGTCGTGTGTGAGAGTTGGTAAGGCTTGCAGCAATTGGTTTAGTATTGAATCTGCTGTTCGACAAGTGTGCATTTTGTCTCCTTTTCTCTTTTGTTTGGTTATTGATTATGTTACGCGGAATTCATCAAAAATGGCGGAATTGGCCATTTTTAATGCTTTTTTAATCTCCTGGAAATTTATAAACTAAATGCGATAATTAATATTAAACTAATGAATTATATTATATTTATTCAATAATACCTATTTCTATATATATATTAGTTATTTCAGTATAAGGTTTTAAAATTATTCTTTAATTCTGCTGCAAGCATTTCAAAATTAAATCGACACCAGAATGAATTCTGCTCTATAAGCCCGGCAATTAAGAGTTCAATGATGTCGAAACCCTGCTCACATTATCCGGAATATTTTTGCGTTTCATTAAGAAATGGCTAAGATTTCACGCCATATTGGCTGATAATAAGAAACTTAACTAATTAACAAATTTAACTGAAACAATGACAATAACGAACAATTATAATAACTTAAATTTAAGGAGTGAAAGGACTGGATTCGAACTGCTTTCAATTATTTTCCCCTGACGAAACCGTTGCTTATAATACAATAGGAACAAAATCGGGTAGATATCCAAGTTTGAAAAACCCTTTCTTGTAGAAAACTGTGGCAACACCTTTTTAAAGCATTATGTAGGCAAGCACGTATAGAGAGCATCTGTGCTAAGTAGTGAGATTTCCAAAAATAGGTACGGGCGATGTGAATTAGCACGTGATTCTTAGCTTTCTGACTCCTTGATATATATTTCACAGTGTTTAAATTTTTTACAGCTTTACCAGATGCTAAAATTTACATTACACATATCGTTTAAGGATTCTCCATTTTTCAAATTTCCTTACACTGATCATATTTTTTGAATCGGGATAATTTTTTATTTCGTTCAATTGTCATCAACGTTATATTGGTATTCATTAAAACAAAAATTAAACATTTTGAGATAGAAATAAATATTAAATTATCCAGTGTTGGAAAAAATTTCGTTATACTGCCATTTCGTTATTCTTGGTTCGTTATATTAAAATTTTACTGTATATTTGTGGAAAAAATGAGTAATACTGATATGTGTGACCCGAATCCTTGCCTCTCAGTTACATGCCAAATGTTTAACTCACTAAACTACCTCCAGCGCATCAATTTATCCTCTAATGGATGACTTTTAAATCTACCCGACTTGTTCCTCATGGCGCCATCTATGATCGAGAAAGGCAACTTTGTAATATTGCTCAGATTGAAGTCACTCACTCTGAAGCGTTATTTAATACAAAAATCAGTGAATAAAAAATACACAGATTAACTGTTGACATAGAATGGTTGACAGCAGGTAATCTCAGTATTTGATATTGACTGATTATTCCATTAACAACACTTTAGTGTGAATGAGTTGGGTTGTTTTACCTCTGAGCGGCACTTTTTTGCACACCATGTGCTAAATGGCCAGGTCACATGGACCCCCAAGGCTCAGAGAAGGTTGGGGGAGGGGACCCACTGGAACAGCTGTTGGGAGACAGATGGTAGCCTCCCGTCAAGGCCATCCAGCGTGTTCTTTAACGTGCATAGGGTATGGCTCTCTCGCACACGGGGCCACGGCTTAACGTCACACACGACGGACGGCAGTCTTTCCAAGCCCATCGGTGTCCCCTACTGACCGTGGTCAGGGCGGGGAATTTTGCGGAGATAAATCTCAACGCTGACCCAGCTGGGACTCGAACCTGGGAACTACAGATTACGGGCCTGGCGCGCTACCGACTGAGCCACCCCCGCCCCTTTAGTGTGAATGACTTCCATACGATAGATATGCCACGAAGGACAAGGTTCGGAATATTTAAATTTCAAAATTAGTTGATAAATGACGGCGATGGTGATATTTTAATACTTAGCATACCTGACATGTAATTAGGAGGTGTGGGTTCGAGTCCCACTCATCGATGAAACTAATGTTTTCCGCATAAGTATATTTTAGACATTGTGTCCCCTACTGACCGTGGGCAGGGCGGGGAATTTTGCGGAGATAAATCTCAACGCTGACCCAGCTGGGACTCGAACCTGGGAACTACAGATTACGAACCTACCGACTGAGCCACCCCCGCCCCTTTAGTGTGAATGACTTCCATACGATAGATATGCCACGAAGGACAAGGTTCGAATATTTAAATTTCAAAATTAGTTGATAAATGACGGCGATGGTGATATTTTAATACTTAGCATAATGTAAACATGTAATTAGGAGGTGTGGGTTCGAGTCCCACTCATCGATGAAACTAATGTTTTCCGCATAAGTATATTTTAAACATTTCGAATAACCTGCTTAAATTTTAACCAAAAATGCCTGATATACCAAAAGCATATCAGATGATCTTTAACTTTCAATATATCTTTTCATTTAAAAATGAATGTCATTGGAGAAAGGGGGGAGAGATGGACTTCGAAAGGCTGCCGTCCACAGGATGGGAAGTTAAGCTGTGGCACCGTTCACATGAGAGCCATACCCTGTGCACTTTAAAGAATAAGCTGGATGGTCTTGATGGGAGACTTCCATCTATTTCTTAGCAGCTATCCACTGGCTAAAATAAAAAGTGGATGGTTATTTTCCCTTCTCTCAATCTTCTATGAGTCCTTTGCAGAAATAACACTAATTAATAAATTAAGCCTAAATCTTTAATTCTTTAAATTCTCAACTAATAAAACCGCGAAAATTCTTTATGAAAATTTTCTTCCATATATCTCTTCCATATATCACCCATGAATCTTATATATGGAAATAATCTCTGACACATGTCTTATATATGGAAATAATTTCTGACCCATGAGTCTCATATATGAATATCTTACCCATAATATCTCTTCCATATATGACCCATGAGTTTCATATATGGAATATCTGACCTATAATATCTCTTCCATATATGACCCATGAGTTTCATATATGGAATATCTGACCCATAATATCTCTTCCATATATGACCCATGAGTTTCATCCAGTTCTGCGAGTTTCTGCCCTAGCTCTAAAGTTTTTGTAATCATTTTTTTAAAAATTTGATAAGTGGAATCGAAGTATAGAATACTATGGTTTCTTTCCTCTTAGGTGGCATTCATCCCGCTTCCCGATTTTCCCGTGGAGGAGGAATAAAGATTCGACTGAACCCGAATCCAGCCCTCACGATACCTAAAGTTACGATGAAAGGAAGAAATGCTACCTTTTAGGTGACATTTTCATGGGGGAGGAATAAAGGTTCAAACGAACCTTTATTCGTCCTCCATGATGATGTCACGTCAAAGCGAAATTGGCCATCTTAGATATTATTTGTTTAGGAGAACAAATTTCTCGATGATTTTTGAAGGAATTTTTTTTTTCAGGAGGGGTGTTTTACATTCGAGACGTACTATTTTGCACACAATGTAGGAAATGGCCAGGTCGCAAGGACCCCAATGTAGGAAATGGACAGGTCGCTCAGAGAATGTTGGAGGTGGGACCACACGGCTTCACATCCTATCCGAAGGACGGCGGCCTTTCCAAGCCCATCTGTGTCCCATACTGATCGCGGGCAGGCAGGCAGTTTTGTGGAGATAAATCTCAACACTGGTCCAGCTGAGACTCGTATCTGGGAACTGTAGGTTGCGAGCCTTGCGCATTACCACCTGAGCCACCCTCACCCCTTAGGGGTGAAGGATAAAAGTTTTGGACAAAATTATTATATTGCTTTATCTGATAATAAGAGGAAGTTCCATACCATTGGAGTTGATTTTGACAGCACTTTTTCTACACAGAATGAGCTAAGTGGCCACGTCTCAAGTGCACCAAGGGCTTAGAGAAGGATGGAGGGAACTTCCTCTAAGTCTCCGCTGGACAGCTGTTAAGAGAGAGATGGAAGAATCCCATGAAGGCTATTCAGCATATTCTTTAAGATGCTCAGGATATGACTCTATTGCACAGAGATCACGGCTTAATCCCATCTGATGAACGACACACTTTCTATGCCTCTCGGTGTCTTCTCCCTCACCGAGAGCAAGGGTGGGGGGGGGGGGGTAAGGAGGAAAGAATTCTCAATTCTAGAACATTTGGTACTCGACCAGGAAACTGGAAATTACGAAACTGGAGCGCGTTACTGAGTCAACGTCCGCCCCTCTTCGTACATGAATTTATTAGTACTATCTGCCGTCACTTAGGTGGATGGCATAATAATATAATATATAGAGCCCATAATATAATATATAAAGCCCCCAGAGCCAATAATATAATATATAAAGCCCCCAGAGCCCATAATATAATATAATATATAAAGCCCCCAGAGCCCATAATATAATATATAAAGACCCCAGAGCCCATAACCAATATAATTATTTTTATGGGCTCTGGAAAAGAATTGATGTAAAGGAGCGCCTGTGCCCTTTTAGTTATAATAAGAGAAAACTGCTCCCGAAGTTGGTGCTCCCAGTTCTTACAGTTTCGAAGGAGTTCTTAATCAAACAGACAAAAGCTTTCTGAAGCCCATAGTAGATTTAGCTAACATTAAATCTGATTCATCTGATTCATATTTAAGTGATAATTTTAAACGAATGCTAAAGGAAATTTATTCAAAGACTGTTATCTGGTGTAATGTGTTCTACAACACGTGATCGGCGAGAGAGGGTCTCTAAAGAATTTAAGCAAATTTTCGAATTCGCGACTGCAATCGGCTAGAATTATTTTTCGAAAAATAAAAAATTTTACAGGAAGTATGATTCATTTCCGCTTCAGTTCAATAACTTGCTCTCTTAACAACCAATTGTTACGAAAAGAAACTGTTAAACAATTTCATCGTTCGATCAGAGAAAGAGTATTTGGGAGAATAAAAATGATTGTTAGAAGCAATTCGTAAGGAAATACACGCATTGTTAGGAGTTTGATTTAAATCACAAAAACGTCAGGGTAGGTTGGAGATGACCAATTGGACAGCTGTTAGGAGACAGAGAGAAGTCTCCCATCTCCCATCAAGGTCATCCAGCATATTCACTTCAAGATCATCTAGCGCGTTGAGGATGCGGCCAACTTCATCCGCGACTTTCTTTACAATCCGATTAGCAATGCCGACATTTGAGAAATTTGGACCTGGGGACTACAATGACTAGCCTAGAGAGCTGCTGACCAAGCCCCCCCCCCCACCTCTGGGAATAAGGCTAGTCTATTAAGGAATGAGGTAAGTGAACTACTACTTTTGAAATTTAGGTGCAAAATAATTAGGGTATTAAGCTTTGTGTATAGGAAACTTTGCAGTCTTTATAGTCATAAGTGAAAATTTATCTCTCATTTAGCTGGAGTGATAACAAGGTGGGCTTCATGTTAGAGGGCATCACATCTATCGAAAATTTTAAAATTGAAATTTTTCTAAACTTTAAGATTTTATTGTCAGTTTTATTAGTTAAGGTTAAGGGATATGTTATTACATTCTAAATTTCATTCATAGAAGACCTAGATTAGATGCAAGCAAATGGCGCCTTAAACCAATCTTTTACAGCAGGGACGTCTTAGAAATTTAAGGGAACGATTTCTTTTAGTTGATATAAATAGATTAAATAGAATATTGAATAGCTCTTAGGTGAAGATAGACATGCATGTTTTGCATATTCATGTTACAAATTCATGAATGTAAAACACTCGTAAATTTGTACTGAAGGGTTGGGTTGTTTTACCTCTGAGCGGCACTTTTTTGCACACCATGGGCTAAATGGCCAGGTCACATGGACCCCGAAGGCTCAGAGAAGGTTTGGAGAGGGGACCCACTGGCACAGCTGTTGGGAGACAGATGGTAGCCTCCCGTCAAGGCCATCCAGCGTGTTCTTTATAACGTGCACAGGGAATGTCTCTCCCACACACGGGACCACGGCGTAACGTCCCATCCGACGGACGGCGGCCTTTCCAAGCCCATCGGTGTCCCCTACTGACCGTGGGCAGGCGGGGAATTTTGCGGAGATAAATCTCGACGCTGACCCAGCTGGGACTCGAACCTGGGAACTGCAGATTACGAGCCTGGCGCGCTACCGACTGAGCCCCTCCCCCCCCCCCCGCCCCCCTTGTACTGAAGGTAAATATTATTTAAACTAGGGAAGCATATTTGGTAAGATAAAATAGGGGCGTTTGCGGTGATCGGTGGTAAGGGAGGACGCAGATTTTTATTTCGTCACGTCTAATTACTTGTGATTACGTATGCTGCGGACTGAACAACGCCGAATGTCGTGTTGCGACTCCGATGACATAAATGACGCTCTTTAGCAGAGGAGATCGCTTAGTCTTTTAATTAAATTCACTATCACTTAAATGAGATCACAGGTTCGCGGTTATTACACCCAATACCGACGTATGCCTCAGACTTGCTGCGCCAAGTGATGTGTAGAAATGTGTCCAACAATTAAGCACGAGAGTTGTATAGCGACGACGCAGTTTATTTACACTTACATAGAATTACGAGCTGGGAATGAGCTCGATTCCTTGGGCCTTTGCTGCTTTGCTGCTGCAAACAATCAGGCAATGATGTGGAAATCTGGGCTTTTTTTGCTTATCTAATTTTGTCCGAAAAAATGTCGACTAAATCTGCTAGTCTTTTAATGTCTTGTTTCTGTTCCCAGGGGCGCAGCGAAGGAATATGGTTGTGGGGGGGGGGAGAAGTCCAAAATTTGCCAACTGAGCAAACTCCCGCCGTGGAGGGGAGGCCAATTTTTAAGCCTCTCCTACATTTTGCCATTTGACATCCAATTTTGCCAACTAGCCATAATTTCTAGAATAACTTCCAATTTTTACATCTCGTCTGAATTGCAGCAAATCAGCATGAATTTTTACAATGATTTGTTCAAATCTCCTTAATTTCAGGAAACTAATCCCAATCTTTACATCTCTCCTAAATTTCCCAAATCACTTCAAACTTTCAAACTCCCCATTTTTTTTGGAAAATTAAGGGGAGTTGTCAAAATCGAGGCAACTTGGGAAATCTGAGGCAGTTTGGGAAATGGAGAGACGGCAAAATTTAGAGCAGTTGGCAAAATTCGAAGCCACATAGTAAAAACAGGTGAGTTGACAAAATCTTAGGGAGTTGGTAAATTCGGAGTGACTTGGTAAAATCTTGAAGAGTTGCCAAAATCCGGACAACTTGGGCAAAATCTTGGGGAGTTGGCAAAATTCGGAGTGACTTGGTAAAATCTCGGTGAGTTGGCAAAATTCGGAGTGACTTGACAAAATCTTGGGGAGTTGGCAAAATTCGGAGTGACTTGGGAAAACCGTGGAGAGTTGCCAAAATTCAGGTGAGATGAAAAAAATTAGGATTTTTTTCTGTAAAATTATGGCGAGTTGGAAAAATCTAGGAGAGTTGGCAAAAACTAGGGGCAGTTGGCAAAATTAGGAGTGACTTAGCAAAATCGTAGGGAGTTGGCAAAATTCAGGTGAGATGTAAAAATTGCAATCTTTTTTCTGTAAAATTATGGCGTGTTGGCAAAATCGAGGCAGCTTCGCAATATCTAGGAGAGTTGGAAAATCTTGGGGGAGTTGGCAAAATTCAATCCACTTGGTAAAATACAGGCGATTTGTGAAAATTGGGATTGTTTTTGTGAAATTAAGGACATTTGACATAATCAAGAAAACTTTGCAAAATCTAGGGAAGTTGGCAAAACTGGAAACCATTTGGTAAAATACAGGTGAGTTGTAAAAATTGGGATTGGTTTTGTGAAATTAAGGAGAGTTGGAAAAAGGGAGAGTTGGCAAAATTCGAAGTCACTTGGTAAAATACAGGGGAATTGTGAAAATTGTGTCTTTCTTGTGCAATTAAGGAGAGTTGATAAAATTCGAAGTGGCTTGGCAAATTCAGGGAAGACGTAAAAAGGGCGATATTTTCTGTAAAAATACGGCGAGTTGGCAAAATCTAGAGTAGTTGGCAAAATTCGAATGCACTTGGTAAAATATAGGCGAGTTGTGAAAATTGAGATTTGTTTTGTGAAATGAAGGAGAGTTGACTAAAATCGAAGAAAAAATTTCACCTCCACATCTCACCTGAATTTTGCTAACTCCCTACGATTTCGCCAAGTCACTCCGAATCACTCTTGTCCCTAGATTTTGCCAACTCGCCATAATTTTACAGAAAAAAGACTAATTTTTACATCTCACCTGAATTTTGCCAATTCCCACGATTTTGCCAAATCACTCCGAATTTTGTCAACTCCCCAAGATTTTGTCAAGTCACTCCGAATTTTGCCAACTCCCCAAGATTTTACCGAGTCACTCCGAATTTTGCCAACTCCCTAAGATTTTGCCAACTCACCTGTTTTTACTAAGTGGCTTCGAATTTTGCCAACTGCTCTAAATTTTGCCGTCTCCCCATTTTCCAAACTGCCTCAGATTTGCCAAGTTGCCACGATTTTGATAACTTCCCTTAATTTTCCAAAAAAAAAAAATTGAAAAATATTTCCAACTCACCTAAAGTTTACGAAATCCCCCCCCCCCTCCCATGACTACGCCTCTGTCTGTTCCTTCCATTCAGATGGCAACATTCTCCTAAAGTTCCGGTAGGAGTCATCAGTCATCGAGAAGTTCCCCGTGAAGGGAAGAAAGTGAATATGGTTGACAATAAAGGTACGTCTCATAAATATTTTCCCATTCAATCCCATGTTTGGATTTTCCTTGCTAAACCTAGTTTCAAAATATGGTGATCTGTTTGAGGATGAGATGTGTATGTATATGTGCATTTTGCCAATTGTTTTCTAATACGAACTTTTCTTTTCCAGATATAACATTGTCTCCATACGTGTCTCTTAGAGGCCAGATGCAAGAGAAGCAGAATCTGGACACGGCGACTTTCCACGTTCCAAGTAAGTTCCTGCAGCTCTTCATCAGGACCCAGAATTATGGGAAGAATATGAATATGGGTGACAATTACGGTATGTTTATAAATAATATTTAATTATTGGACCCATTTTAATCATATTTATAGGAGAGCATCCCCTGGATGGCTTATATCTGTCGATAAACTTAGATTAATGAATAAGTTATTTTCAGATAACTGAAGGAGCAGTGATAATCCTAGTGTTGAAGGACCTTCGTAGAAAGGACGGTTGCGGTGCCTAAGTGCTATAGTTGTTACTTAAAATAGAAATGTTTAGCTAAATGAATAACAGTCTGCTTTGGTCTTCCGTTGATCATGTCTTCTTTAGAATTAGGTATGTGCATGTGTATTCTGTGAATTGTTTTTCCATAGGAACTTTTCCAGATGATACACGGAGATGATGGCAGAAGATGACAGTTTCCTTATAACAAAATTACGCGAAGGTTCTACGGGAGGGTTGGTTAGAGAGAGAGACGACGATGTTTTATCGCGGGGTTTATACCGATGATGAACGCTATATTTTACAAAACATTTCCATTTAATTCGCTCAACAAAAAATAAGTTCTGTTTGAGGTTTTAATGGATGTTTTTTTGGAATCTTGAACCCTCTTTTTCCTTTCACACTAGCCTCCTTTATGTGTGGAGGGGTTTTCTCTAGGTTAGAGCAAAGCACTCTGACGTGGAAGGTGCCTTGACGTAATAATATTAAATTATACGTAATAATAATAATAACCAATTTAAAATAATCATAAAAAATTTAATACAATTTCGCCGCAATAAATATATTACTTCAAATTATGTAGTTTAAAAATAAATGGAATTGAATTAAATATTAACCAAATTTAATTGCTTAAATATTTATGCATGTTTCCCTCCTTTTGCTCAACAGATCTCCGGTGGTCTTTGGTAAACGTGGTATGCTTATAACTGCAGTTTTTCTCTCTTTCTTGTTACCAGATTTTCTTCTCTTAACGAAATTTACAATTTTAGACATAGCAGCAGGAAATGCTGAATACCTCTATTTAAACCACTAGTTTTGTATGACATTATAATATATAGATTTGCAACTAAAACGATCACATTTTAAACCTATTTCGGAAGTAAATTTATTTGCTTGAAATCAAGCAATTGTTATTTTACGAAAAGTCTTAATTAGTGGACAAAAATATTATCATTCGGACGTACTACCATTTAAGATGAAACTTTAAAAGGTAAATTAATGAAACTTGAATGAAGGTTGGGTTGGGTTGTTTTACCTCTGAGCGGCACTTTTTTGCACACCATGGGCTAAATGGCCAGGTCACATGGACCCCGAAGGCTCAGAGAAGGTTGGGGGAGGGGACCCACTGGAGCAGCTGTTGGAAGACAGATGGTAGCCTCCCGTCAAGGCCATCCAGCGTGTTCTTTTACGTGCACAGGGTATGGCTCTCCCGCACACGGGCCCATGGCTTAACGTCCCATCCGACGGACTTTCCAAGCCCATCGGTGTCCCCTACTGACAGTGGGCAGGGCGGGGAATTTTGCGGAGAAGGTTGGTAGAGGGGACCCACTGGAAGAGCTGTTGGGAGACAGATGGTATCCTCCCGTCAAGGCCATCCAGTGTGTTCTTTAACGTGCACAGGGTAGGGCTCTCCCGCACACGGGGCCACGGCTTAACGTCCCATCCGACGGACGGCGGCCTTTCCAAGCCCATCGGTGTCCCCTACTGACCGTGGGCAGGGCGGGGAATTACTTGAATGAAGAAATGAAAGCTATTTATTATATGAAGCTAGAGTGATGATACCGTGGTGCATTCACTAGGAATGTAGGAACGTATGATGATACATTCAAAATATAATTTCTTTTTCTTTAATTTTAGATATATCGTAATGATATTATCTGTGATGTATTATTGTTGTAGAAGAAAAGGAATGATGACTGAACAAATTGAAATCATTTAAATTAAATTGTATTATAAATCGGGTGGTAGTTTTCGATAAAACTTTCACATTTCAATTTTCGTACGGTTTTCCTTCATTATTTGTTGGTTTTTTAGTTCTATATGTTTGTCAAAATGGTTCTTCTAAGATGTTGACCGTTAGCAACATGCTACCTATCAAATAAAAGCCTGTTATATAGGAAGGTTGTGGATTTTAAAAAAATGCCCAATTTTATTTGCCCATTTAAATCTATATAACAAAAGCAAGTGTCTGTTCTGCCTGTGGCAGCCATAACTCATCGAGTATTCAACGTAGAGGCTGCAAATTTTCAGATAATGTTGCTGGCTGTGGTCCGGATTGCAATGACAAATATCAAGTCAAACATCCAAAAGCAGGGCTTTCTAGAGGCAAAGTTAGGTACCATGCTATTATTACGGGAAACGAAAATCGCTGTCAAATCTATTGTTGCCATTTATTGCTCCCTAACTGTGAAAGTAAAGAGCTAAAATATCATTTAAATCTGCTACCGTTGCCAGATTCCCCACATTTCCAAAGGCATTATTTAGGCGTTCCATTGCAGTTAGGGACTTGATTTTCTAACAAAACATGGGGAAAGGCAGGGGGAATCCGCCTTCGAAATTTATGACCTTTCGGTAAAGTACATCGGGAATAACAGAACGTCAAAATCTGCTCTATGGGAAGTCAAGCTCTATGGGAGTTGCTTACAGAGAAGAGAAGGTGTTTTAAAGGAAGGATTCTATCGATGGGAGAAAGTTTTAAAATTTTTTTAATTTAATGCAAGATTCTACAAAACATTTCCATTAAATTCGCTCAATAAAAAATAAATTCTGCTTGAGGCTTTAATGGATGTTTTTTGGAATCTTGAACCCTCTTTTTCCTTCCACACTGACTGCCTACGTGTGGAGGGGTTTTCTCCGGGTTAGAGCAAAACACTCTGACATGGATGGTGCCTTGACGTGGCGTCAGAGCTTTGCACTAAACCATCCGGCAGACATCTTTCTAATGTCATAGCCTATTAATTTTTGTAAACTTTCTATTTTATAGTTAAGATACTATTAGCTAATCTAAACTTTATGAATGATTTTCAAAGTCAAAATATGAAGGAAATTCCTAATACAATAAACTTTACATATTGCTCTATTAATCTCTTTTATTACTTCATTAATATTTTCATTTCAAGTTAATTTACTGTCAATAATAACTCCGAAACACTTTTAAATTTTCATCTCCTTTAATGCTTCACATGAGAAACATTTTCTATGTGCAGTAAACTTCCGTTTGCAGCATTTATGAGGAGTGGGAATTTCCGGTTAGATGAATCTGTCGACTGCATGAGAAAAATTTTAACAGAAACCAAATATACACTAGTCGAAATAAAAATGCAATGAAAAACAATGATAATAAAAATGAAGTATAATGTCTTTAATATAAATGTAAATACCTAAAATATAATTGCATTTTATACGTATTTTCACACTTGACGAATGTCAAAATCCGTGCACTTAACAAACATATCGGGAACTGCTTCATTTAAAGCCATCACATAAAGATTTATAATTTGGATGTCGGATGGCATTGGCTAACACTGGTACCGTATCTGCTTAATAAGTTTCACCTATAATGTGAAAGGTAAAATCGGTACATTACCATATACGAAATAAAAAATATTATCCGAGAATACTGAAACCAAATAAATAAAAAAAATAAATACCCCCTCAAGCAGCTGCTTGCCACAGAGGTCTGACAGGAGACTGTCAGTTTATATGCCATAGTAGAAGGTCTGAGAGGGATGGCAGGACCTCAACAGAAAACAACACACACAGCCATGCCTTACCGGGGCTCGAACCCAGCAAACTTTAATTTCAGGATAAAAACAAACTTTCTTATGCTTCTTATGTATTTGCAGTTTAGTTACCGGCTATGTTCTAGATACTCAGGTGTCATTTCATCAGGGTCATCCACTGAACTAGCATTTGATTCTTGATCAGAAACTGATGTACAGAGTGGAGAAGACATAAAATTAGGTCTAATAGTTTTTTTTTTAATTTCTTTTGTCTGTCTGCTTTAATGTTTTCCCTTTCTGATGCAACAATTTAGAATACAAGAGGTGAAAATGCATTGCGGTTTGGGCAATGAAGCAGCTTTCCTGCTCAACAAATTTCATAATATTGTCAAATCTTTCGGCAGCAGTCTGCCACGAGACTCTTTGAACCTGTTCATTCTCTTCATCGCCTTCCTCTTCTAGAGCTTTACATTTGTCCTCATTCAAAACACTTTCAATAATTTCTTCATTATTTAGTGTCGTTGTAACAAGAGCGTATAACAGAATGCCATAGCATGAATGTAACAATGCGCGAAAGACGACGCAAGCATCAGTGGCAGTCGGGAGAACTATCACGTGCATTGAAATTTGCTGTCCGAAGTTAAAATTTTCCGACTCTAAATTTATGCCGGTTGCATGAGAATTCCGGTTGAGTCCCGGAAAATCGGGAGTTTACTGTGTTTGGCCAATTATATATTGTTTTACTTCTCTATGATGACTGTACTGCTTTGAGACGAATATACTGGTTTAAATTAACACTATTCCATTTCAAAATTAATGTTAATTTACTTTTCAATTACCATTTTGCAATTTTTAGCAAGTCTCCATTTGCATCATTTATTAACTTTCCATTTCAATGAGCAGTATATTATTAGTGAAATGTAGTCTCCAAAAGCTAATAACTTCCCATGTGAATATGAATTCCTATAACAAATATCATTTATAAAATCTGTAACAAATATTCTCTCATTTCTTCTTCCTAATTCTACAACGAAAATGACACATTCAAAAGTTACATTTCTAAGTTCATTAATGAAAAACGCTTGTCCTTGCGTCCTGGGCAGACCATACAATGGCTTAACTGGATATGTTACAAGGACCCCCAAAGGGCTCTTGTAACATATCCAGTTAAACAACAAATTGAACAACACAAGGTTGGGAAATAGAATCCATTGAACAACTTTTGGGCTCCCAGAAAGATCATCCAACTTGTTCGTTCATTCGCACAGTAGGTTAATGTTCCTTTCGAAGACGGAACATGGACTGTCCAAGCCAATGTTCCCTCTTTCATACCAAAGGGAAGGAGGGGGGGGGGTCGCGAAAATAAATTTTAATCCTTACCGCAGTTGGGCCTTGAACTTGGGTACTACAGATTACGATCCTTCCATGCTACCGACTGAGCTAATCGCTAAGTGTAAGGAGTTATATCCCAAATAAAAGGTTCTTTTTAAGAGAATATCATCACTACCTCTAATTATGTCTGCTCATTGCTGTCCCCCCTTCTCTGGTGAGGAGAGAAATTTCGCGGACACCTTCGATGATCCCAGAAAAGCAAAGTCCAGACTCAAACGATGCCATTTAAAACACGTCACCAAAAGTGACAACATCCTTTTCTGCAGTTCCCATGTTCGAGTCACAGCTGGGCTAGTGTTGACATTTTTTTCTGCAAAGACCCTCACCTGCCTTCGGTCACTAGAGTACACCGATGTGCTTGAAAAGGCCATCGGGTGGCACGTTAACTCTGTGTGTGAAATAGCCATAACCTGTGAATTTTAAATAGCACACTGGATGGCCTTGACGGGAGGCTAACTATCTACAGAGGTTTATCAAAATAATGGAAACACCGATGGCCACTGGAGTACACGCAATGCGCCGTATGCATATCACAGGGATGACGTCACCCGCGATATGAGGAAATAAAGGGGAGAAGTACGATGTCGGCTATCACGTAGTAGTGCTACAGGCACAGGTGAAACTGCTGTTGTGGTGTAATTGTTGACAACGTCAGATCATAGTAACCTCCAAAAAAGCATGATCATTGGTGCGCGTCTTGCAGGAGATTCAGTGACCAGAACTGCGAAACAAGTAGGTGAAACACGAAGAGCTGTATCGAAGATTATGACTACCTATCAAAAAGGACAAGGCGTTGCCTCCAAACATGCAAATTGTGGACGCCATATGAAGTTGTCAGATAAGGATAGGCGAATGTTGGCACGAATTATGTAACGGAAGCACAAGACCACCGCACCGCAAATAGCAGCAGAGTTGAACACCAGTCGGAATGATCCCGTTTCGGTCATAACAGTTCGTCGGAAACTTGATCGTGCCTATCTGTGTATCCCTATTAAAAACCTGCAGATCATACCACACCGACTGTTTGGTTCTGACTAACAGTTCGTCGGGAAATCCGATAACAGTTTGTCGGAAACTTCATCGTGCTGGTATTTATGGCAGTGCTGCAATCCACAAACCTCTGATTACCAGCATCAATGCAACAAAACGTATAAGGTGGTGCACAGCACATAAAATCAGGGATGCCAAAGACTGGCAACGTGTCATCTGGTTTGAAGAATAGTGCTACACATTGTTTCCCACCACTGGTAGAGTGTATGTCAGGCAAAAACCTGTAGAGAATACCACACCGACTGTTTCGTTCCTGCTGTGAAGCATGGATGTAGATCCCTGATGCAGTGGGATGCCATATCATGGCATTCCTTAGGGCCATTGGTTATCCTGCAGGGTCGTGTCACATCCGCAACGTACGAATCCATTCTCGGGGACCACCTGGACCCAACGTTGGGATCATCATCATTGTCCCCTAATGAGTGTCCCTAGTTTCAAGCGGATAATGTACTCAAGCATTGTGCGAAACGTGTCGAGTTGTGGTTTGCAGAGTGTGAGGATAGGGTACAGCAGCTACCCTGGCTACCTTAGTCTCCAGACCTCAATATTATTGAACATCTGTGGGAATATCTGGAGTGCAAGGCCGTATGTGTGCTATGAGCTTGACTTGTATAAGTCTATTTCACATCAAATTGCTTCTATTCTGAATGCTCGAGGGGGCCTACAGCTTATTAATGAAATGTTCTCGACACACAGTACGTGTTTCCATTATTTTTGTAAACCCCTGTATCTCCTAACAGCTGTCCAGTGAGTAACAACTGCCATATGAGCCTTCAGGGTCCTTGTATCCTGGTTATTTAGCCCATTGTGCGCAAAAATGTGCATTTCAGAGGTGAAACAACCTAACCCCATTTGATTCAACCATGTCAAACGTTATTAGGCTCAAATGTGCGGGAGAGTCATACCCTCTGCACGTTAAAGAATACGCTGGATAGCCTTGACGGGAGGCTACCATCTGTCTCCCAACAGCTGTTCCAGTGGGTCCCCTCCCCCAACCTTCTCTGAGCCTTCGGGGCCCATGTTGTGCGAAAAGGTTTTGTCATTGTTGTTTGCTTGCAATGGTGTGCAAAGCCAACCCAACTTCCCATTAGGTTTAAAATTGGACATCTCAAGCCCCCCATTAGATTTTACTTAGATTGGAACTTGTCAAGTCTCATTAGGCTCAAATGTATCGACATCCTTTTTAATCTCAAGTGTCAATCTCCTATTAGGCTCAAACGTGTTAACTCATCATTATACTCCGTTCCACTTGAGTAAACCAACCGTGCGACATAAGCAAGCCTTTCCTAGTATCAATGTACACAAAATTAACTGCTATTGGTTACAATTTGAGACCACATTTTTAAGCACATGTCAAACTTGTAGATAAAAAGCATACAATGCCAGAAGTGTATTTTGCTAGATTTTAGCGCGACGTTATATGCGTATATCTCCTATTGTTAATTTTTTCCCCTTACGAAGCAAGATTACATCCCCAGAAGCACCGACAATGACTTGTGAAATTAATATTATTGTTACATTATGCAAATATTTATGATATAATACAAGGAATAAAAAACATTTCAACGAATTTCACTTTAAAATTAAATGTTTGTTTCAGTTGTCAAGTGGCTAGAAATTGCTATCCTTTGATACTTTGCACTCAGTATCATCACTACTATGATTAATAATTGTTTATATACTTTGTATGTAAACAAATATTTTCTCGACAACGTGTTCACTGATTACATCAAATTTCCACAAATCCTCTTCTTCAGCTGCCACATGTCTAATATAATTTTCCAACTTTCTGTTGAAACAAGTATGATTGCTTCTTAAAGTAATAACCGCGGTTATCCTAGTTTAGCCCATTGTGCGCAAAAATGTGCATTTCAGAGGAATATTGTTCTTGTTCTACAGATGTATGTCAAGAACGTTTTGAACGCTTCTCGTGGAATACTAAATGTCTGTTAATCGTTTGGGGCCACTAGGTTCAAACATTGCTAGCATTTCCTCGCATGAGTCGACTCTAGCCCTTTATTGCTGTTGTGTCAGTTTGTGGGGTTCCAATTCGGCACAGATCTTTCGGAACTATGAATTTAAAATTTTGTTATTTTTGGCCCTGTAGCCATTTACTTGACTCCAAGTCATGTGAATTGGTTTTAACGGGCATTGATATGGAAAAGAAAAAAAGTACTACGTGTCTTGCTTCCACTAAAAATTCATCCATAATATAGTTGTCGTAATTGTCTTTCACTTGTCTAAATTTATTTAAGAGTTCTATCTTCATGACATGGTCACTATGCTCAATACCATGCTCCTTTTACCAGTTAATAACATCTTGTTTTTTTCCATGCCATAGTTGATGCTTTTTCAGTTTTTTACGCTCTGGTACGGAGCATTGCCCATTACTGTAACAGAGTTTTTTTGCCAATTTTTGCAATGAACATAACATCCGATTTTTAAAAACTTTCTCATTCATTTCTTCATGATAAACTTTACTACTTTTTCATTCAAACACTAACTGTGCTCCATCAACAAAACCATGGTCACTTCCTATTTGAGCAATTATAAACCTTTGCCTTTCCCAGCTGCTTGTTTTAGGCCTCTGGTGAGCCATGATAAAATGCTTGCCGAGATGCTGACACTAATTCTGCCACAGTTTAGTTTCTAATTTCTTTTTACTTTAGAAGCTGTGTGGCTCGAATTCACCCAAGTTTCATCTAAATAGCAATTTTTTTCTTTTATTACCACTATGTGCTTTAAATTGTCTCAAATATTTTCACCTCTACATTAAAATGTTGACTCTTTCAGTTAAAGCACCTTCGCGTTTGCGAATGGAAAATATAAAGCTGATATCTATTAGCAATCAATTTAATGTTGCTTGGCTAAAATTTGGCAAATCAGGAACCGAATTTATCGTTATTAATATTTCATTTAAATTCGACAAATCAGGAACCGAATTTATCGTTATTAATATTTCATTTAAATTCGGCAGTTCATTTCTGAACAAGAATTCGTTAATCATTTTCCTGATAACTGTCCTAGAAAATTGATCACATTTTTTTAACCATTTCATAACTCGTAGATGCTTACCTGAAGAATGGAATACCTGATTTAAGTCACATTCATTTAGTATTCTACGAGGGGCGTTCAAAACGTTTTTGACATACATCTGTAGAACAAGAACAATTGCACTTATCTGAACAAAATTTCTCCTGTCCTTCAAAGTACTCCTGTCCAGCATTTATACAAAGCTGCAGACGTCTACGCCAGTTCTGAAACGCTTGGGGTACCCGTGTTGGGGAATAATCCGCACCCTTGAAAAAGACTTCCAAGAAAGTTCCTTTTTAATATTTGGGACAATCAAAAATCATATGGTGCAAGATCGGATGAATACGCAGGATGGGGTAGCTGTTTGTTTTTTTCCTGCTCCAGATAGGTCGTCACTTGCTGGGTTTTGCGAGCACTGGCATTGTCTTGAAAAGGGAGAATCCTTGACACGCTTGTTGTTATACGGTGCTCCTTCATCTCCTTAACCATTTTGCGAAAAACAATATTGGTAGTATTGTCCATTTATATATGATTATATTTATTCAGGCAAAGTGACCACGTCTACCATTCCTTAGGAATCGCAAACAAAATTCTGAAAATCATCTTCCATGAGCGAAAGTCGTCGGAGGATTTGGGGATGCTACGCCAATTCAGATTGAATTAGCATTCCCAAATTCCTATTTCTTTAATGAGTTCAAGGTTCATCTTCTGCAACCCAAACATAGTTGGCGATATTTCTGGGTGTTGTAAAGCAATAAAACCACGTCTCGTCACTTGTGACAACGTCTGTTAATCGTTGGGGCCACTAAGTTCAAACATTGCTAGCATTTCCTCGCACGAGTCTACTCTAGCCCTTTTCTGCTGTTGTGTCAATTTGTGGGGTACCAATTCGGCACAGATCTTTCGGAACTTTAAATGTTAATGAATAATTGCTTCCACACTGCCAATCAATACATTGATATCTAAACTTATTACCTGAACGGTGAGGTGTTGGTTTTCCTTAAGGAATTCAAGAATAGCAGCGATGGTTCTCTCGTACACGGCCTCCTTCTGCCTTCCTGCACGAAGGAGATCTTCGAAGCTCTGCCATCCTTCTATAGATTTGCGCGTTCTATAGATTTGCGCGTTCTATAGATTTGCTATAGATTTGCGCGTGCTTATGAACAAACATGATCCCCATATACATGATAAATCGCATGATTTTTTTTTCATCGTCCCCAAACTGCATTCTTGTGAAAATGTAAGATATTTCCTCGTGTTTAGTAGGCTCCATAGCAATAACTCTCAGATTTCGCAGACCGAACTTTACACGCCGCCAGCGAAATGAGAAAGGATGATAAAGGGTTGGGTTGTTTTACCTCTGAGCGGCACTTTTTTTGCACACAATGGGCTAAATGGCCAGGTCACATGGACCTCGAAGGCTCAGAGAAGGTTGGAGGAGGGGACCCACTGGAATAGCTGTTGGGAGACAGATGGTAGCCGCCCGTCAAGGCCATCCAGCGTGTTCTTTAACGTGCACAGGGTATGACTCTCCCGCACACGGGGCCACGGCTTAACGTCCCATCCGACGGACGGCGGCCTTTTCAAGCCCATCGGTGTCCCCTACTGAGCGTGGGCAGGGCGGGGAATTTTGCGGAGATGAATCTCAACGCTGACCCAGCTGGGACTCGAACCTGGGAACTACAGATTACGAGCCTGGCGCGCTACCGACTGAGCCACCCGGATGATAAAACCTTTGTTTTTAACACGTAATGACCAATTTAGACAAGCTTTCAAACAAGTCGTAGCTCGTTAACTTCGAAGGAACAAGGGCAAATCTACAGACACCTGTCAAGAATTTTTTTGAATGCCCACCCTAAATATGGAACTTTTAGAGACTTCCAGATATAACATTGTCTTCCATACGTGACTCCTAGAGGCCAGATGCAAGAATCCGGAGATGTCCACAACGAGGTCTGACTAAATGCTTTGTGAGAGAGTTGCTTACAGAGAAGAGAAGATGCTTTAAAGGGAGTTTCTGTCACCGGGAGAAGGGTCTAATCCATTCTTAATCAGATCTTGCGTAAGATGTTACAAAACATTTCAGTTAAATTCTCTCAACAGAAAATAAATTCTGATTGACGTTGTAATGGAAGTTTTTGTGATGTCTTGAGCCCTCTTTTTACTTCCACATTAGCTGCCTATGTGTGGAGTGGTTTTCTCCAGGTTAGAGCAAAACACTCTGACATGGATGGTGCCTTGACGTGACGTCAGAGCTTTTCACCAAACCATCTGGCAGACATCTTTCCAATCATAAAAAAGCTCTACTCTGAGTTATTAGTGTCCTAATAACGTTTGACATGGAGCAGGAACATGCAACCCTTCCCAAAATTATGATATGGAGAAAACGAAATTGGAAATGTTTCAAGAATTGTATTGTAAAACCTGACAGCTCTCTGGGAGGTCCTTGATGCAGGCTTTCCCAATCAGCATTTGAAACATCTTTGAAAGTTGAAGTTTGTTCTTCTTTCCTTTTTTAATTCACAATTTAAAAGAAAAGAGAAAGAGGGAATAAAGACAAAGAAGTTTAAAAAAATCAATATTTAAGTTGAAATTCAAATTGATGAAAAATTATTTTTTTTAAATTTAAAAGTAGAAATTTAAATATAAACTCAAAAATTGAATTTCATTTTTTAAATTTTTATTTAAATGAAGAATTGTTGAATTGGTTATTTGGGGATTTTTCTTTAGCAATTATTAGTCCTTCAAACGAAGGAGAAAAAAGATTTTTAAGGTTTAAAATTTAAAAGTTTCATGAAAAGGGTATTAAATCAGACTGAAGTTAGAAGAATTATTAAATTGATAATTAAAATATATTTTTTAAATTCTCTTCCAGAGGCTTGATTAAATGAAGAATATTTTTTCTTTTATTCAATTTATTAGATCTTTTAGAAGAATGGATGTGGTGAGTTCATTAATATTGATTTTTTTTTTCCAAAGCAGATATAATTTTTTTTTCTTTCAGTGTTTTTTTTTACGACATTTACATAAATCGAATTCTTTTTGCTTCTCTTATTAGCATTCTCAAAGAGATTCTCCCTCATCCTTCATCATCTTCATCCTCTCGTATCTTGGGAAGCTTCTGTCAATTCTACATTGCAAACGTCCACATATTTAAAGCTGGTACCACACACAGAGAGAAATGGGATAAGGTAGAGTCTGTAGAAATTCGGGAATAAAGTTATAATTTTTGTAGTTGTATGCGTTGTGATAGAGACGAAAGAAAACACCGTCTTGGTATCTTCTCTTCCATGGATGAGGTGACAGGTCTATATTCTATCAAAATTCAGGGGAAAGTTCTATTCTAGTTGATCATCCAGGTATGGTTCTTGTGTCGTAGCTTCCTTTCTTGAGTTTGTTGTTGGTTGGAGGTGGGCAATTCCATGGGGGTTCTGCAATCAGAGTTAGTGGATTCATGAGCCTTTGAAAGGTGCCATGGGGGTTCTGCAATCAGAGTTAGTGGATTCATGAGCCTTTGAAATGTGCCATGGGGGTTCTGCAATCAGAGTTAGTGGATTCACGAGCCTTTGAAAGGTGCCATGGGGGTTCTGCAATCAGAGTTAGTGGATTCATGAGCCTTTGAAAGGTGCCATGGGGGTTCTGCAATCAGAGTTAGTGGATTCATGAGCCTTTGAAAGGTGCCATGGGGGTTCTGCAATCAGAGTTAGTGGATTCACGAGCCTTTGAAAGGTGCCATGGGGGTTCTGCAATCAGAGTTAGTGGATTCACGAGCCTTTGAAAGGTGCCATGGGGGTTCTGCAATCAGAGTTAGTGGATTCATGAGCCTTTGAAAGGTGCCATGGGGGTTGTGCAATCAGAGTTAGTGGATTCATGAGCCTTTGAAAGGTGCCATGGGGGTTCTGCAATCAGAGTTAGTGGATTCATGAGCCTTTGAAAGGTGCCATGGGGGTTCTGCAATCAGAGTTAGTGGATTCATGAGCCTTTGAAAGGTGCCATGGGGGTTCTGCAATCAGAGTTAGTGGATTCATGAGCCTTTGAAAGGTGCCATGGGGGTTCTGCAATCAGAGTTAGTGGATTCATGAGCCTTTGAAAGGTGCCATGGGGGTTCTGCAATCAGAGTTAGTGGATTCACGAGCCTTTGAAAGGTGCCATGGGGGTTCTGCAATCAGAGTTAGTGGATTCATGAGCCTTTGAAAGGTGCCATGGGGGTTCTGCAATCAGAGTTAGTGGATTCATGAGCCTTTGAAAGGTGCCATGGGGGTTCTGCAATCAGAGTTAGTGGATTCATGAGCCTTTGAAAGGTGCCATGGGGGTTCTGCAATCAGAGTTAGTGGATTCATGAGCCTTTGAAAGGTGCCATGGGGGTTCTGCAATCAGAGTTAGTGGATTCATGAGCCTTTGAAAGGTGCCATGGGGGTTCTGCAATCAGAGTTAGTGGATTCATGAGCCTTTGAAAGGTGCCATGGGGGTTCTGCAATCAGAGTTAGTGGATTCATGAGCCTTTGAAAGGTGCCATGGGGGTTCTGCAATCAGAGTTAGTGGATTCACGAGCCTTTGAAAGGTGCCATGGGGGTTCTGCAATCAGAGTTAGTGGATTCACGAGCCTTTGAAAGGTGCCATGGGGGTTCTGCAATCAGAGTTAGTGGATTCATGAGCCTTTGAAAGGTGCCATGGGGGTTCTGCAATCAGAGTTAGTGGATTCATGAGCC
The DNA here is from genome assembly GCA_038380435.1 of Ryuthela nishihirai. NCBI lineage: Eukaryota > Metazoa > Arthropoda > Arachnida > Araneae > Heptathelidae > Ryuthela > Ryuthela nishihirai. Next base: position 9,171 of record JAWZYU010000427.1, on the reverse strand, counting down.
TTTGAAAGGTGCCATGGGGGTTCTGCAATCAGAGTTAGTGGATTCATGAGCCTTTGAAAGGTGCCATGGGGGTTCTGCAATCAGAGTTAGTGGATTCATGAGCCTTTGAAAGGTGCCATGGGGGTTCTGCAATCAGAGTTAGTGGATTCACGAGCCTTTGAAAGGTGCCATGGGGGTTCTGCAATCAGAGTTAGTGGATTCACGAGCCTTTGAAAGGTGCCATGGGGGTTCTGCAATCAGAGTTAGTGGATTCATGAGCCTTTGAAAGGTGCCATGGGGGTTCTGCAATCAGAGTTAGTGGATTCATGAGCCTTTGAAAGGTGCCATGGGGGTTCTGCAATCAGAGTTAGTGGATTCATGAGCCTTTGAAAGGTGCCATGGGGGTTCTGCAATCAGAGTTAGTGGATTCATGAGCCTTTGAAAGGTGCCATGGGGGTTCTGCAATCAGAGTTAGTGGATTCATGAGCCTTTGAAAGGTGCCATGGGGGTTCTGCAATCAGAGTTAGTGGATTCATGAGCCTTTGAAAGGTGCCATGGGGGTTCTGCAATCAGAGTTAGTGAATTCACGAGCCTTTAAAAGGTGCCAGTACTTGCAAGAAAACCTGATGTTTTCTTTCCTTATGTTGTATAACGTGGTGTCTTTTAGAAACTTGATGATTAGAAGGTATATTTTATTTTTGTGGCTCTTAGGGGAAAGAATACTTTCAAGTGAGAATTCATGCACTCCCAATTTTCTCATTTCATCAAAGAGAATATTTCTATGTAGAGAGTAGGCCGTACAGTTCAGGATAACACGTGGCACGGTTTCATTTACATCACAATTTTGGCCTTTGCTGGTCTCCGATTTTTTCATTATATGCATTTTATCATTTAAACGTGTATGGCCTGTTCTTAACCGAGTGATTTTGACTTGGTCTTTTATGTTTTTAAGGCAAGATCATGTTTCCGAGATATTTTTGGACACTAGTCTTCTGTGATTGGGCGCCAATGAAGTTTGTTCTGAGAAAATGTTTTGAAGACTTTCCAATGATTGTGAATTGATGATTGCCTTGAGTTTGTTGATATTGTGGGAGTTTTGGATCAGGGAGTAGCATTATTGATTTCTTTAGTTAGTTTGTCAGCAATCTCATTTCCAGTGAGTCCTATGTGGTTAGGCACCCACTGGAAAAATATTTTAGTACTATTATTATTATTGACATTTGTAGAGTTGTAGGATTCTTGTAATATATTCTGGTGGCAGCATTTGTAGGGTTCTTTTTTTTTATCGAAAGAAGTGCTACTTTACTGTCTGTGATAAACACAAATTTTTTATTTCTTTCCTTTTCTCTCCATTTTAAGGCTTCTTTCAGTGCCACGAGATCTGTGTCTGTTGGGCTGGTACATGTTGTCAGATTGAAACTAAATCTAGAGTTGTTTTCTTTGTCGTAGAATGCCCCTAATGCAAAGTTAGTTTCTTTGTTTGAAACTCCATCCGTAATTTTTTTTTTATGTGAGAAGTAGAGCTCCAGGTGTCTTTCTGTTTTCTCTAGGATATCTTCTTGAATGTAATAGTGTTTGCAGTTTGTGATTCCTGGAATATCTGTTATTATTTCTGGAATGTCGAGGGTCCAAGGTGGCAAATCTGAGAGCCATTTTAATTTTTCTTTCATCTATTTTATATCTTCATAGATGGGATCTTGTTTTAAATATTATAAGATTTTTCCTGTGGGTATAATGTTTGTAATTTAAATAAACAGATGATGGTTTTGATGACTGGTGGCCACTCTTACGAATTTTTTTTCAACTGTTCCTATAATCTGATTTTAATGGGAGGCATGGGGGTCTCAGCCAGAATAGAAATATTGGGACACGATGGAAGTTGTCTTGTGCAAAATTTTAGGATTTTATGCTGAGATATCTCAATTTTTGGTTTTGTGTTTCCGTTGCATTGACTGTTAGGTAGAGACCATATTCAATTTTGGACCTGGCTTACTGAATAAAGATTTATTAGGCATTTTGGTTTGCATCCCCGGGTTGTACTTGCCATGCATCTGAAAAGTTGTAGGTGCTTTTTACTGGCCAACTGGAGGTTATCATAGTGCTCATTGCAGGACATTTTGTTGTTGAAAATAAGGCCTAAAAATTTGTGTGATGCCACCTGTTTGATATTTTCTTCCTCAATTTAATATTACTTGCTGGTGTGGCTCTCCTTTTTCTACTGATGGATAGCATTACTCTTTCATCTTTCGAAATTTGAATGTGTCATTTTTTGAAGTATACTTGAAGCAAGTTTACGGAGAGTTGCATATTTTCTTCCAGCTTGTGGGAGGAGCTGTTGCTACTCCATATGGCAATGTCATCCGCGTAAACTGAAATTTTGGTGTGTGTGACTGTAAAAATTTGGCAGGTCATACAGATAAATACTGAATAATAGAGGCGAAATTATGCTTCCCTGAATGAAGCCTGTCTTGATATGTTTTTCTAGAGAGAGCTGTGCCTAATTTTATTTCTATAATTTTATTTTTAATAATTTGTTGAATGGCTTGAAACATATTGCCGTGGATACCATTTGTTGTATTTTGAAAAGGCCATCTTGCCAGACTGCATCAAATGCCCCCTTTATATCCAAAAAGATGACCGCAGTAGGCCTGTTAGAGTGTAGTGTTTGTTCAAGATCTAGGATAAGATATCTGAGGTTATGTTGTGTACATCTAGCTTGTCTGAATCCTGTTGAGATGTTGTTTGTGTCAATATACCAGTTGAGTCTAGATTTCATCAACTTTTCGAATGTTTTCAGAAGTCATGAATTCAGTGTGATGGGCCTATATGCTTCTAAACTGGTGGGGATTTTATTTGGCTTTCTAATGAGTACACACTTATCCCCCGATTTACACGGTACTTGTTTTACACGATTTCGGTTTTACACGGTTGATAAAATAACGGATTTCAAAAAACTGGTAAAAATGTGTATTCGGCTATATTTCAAGTCATTTTTTAATCTCATTCCTTTGGTAACACTGGCAACAACGGAAACGGGGATTCCCCTATATTTTACAACACGGGGAATCCCCGTCGTATTTCACAATAGTAAAGCTATCTGGTTCGTGTGAAGTAGTGCAGTATCATTTTAGCAGCAAAGCTTTACATTATTGTGCATTTTTTTTATTTTATTATTTAAATATCTACTGGTAAGTTTCCAATATTTATAGTTTTTCTGGCATTTTTATAATTTACGTAATTTTTTTAAGGTTTTATAATGCCAAAAGATTTAAAAATAATCAAATGAAAAGAAAAGTTATTTCTTTAGAAACAAAAATTAAAATATTAGATCGTCTACGTAATAGAGAAAGAGTAACAGATGTTGCTAAATTTTACTCCATGAATGAAGCCACAATAAGGAAAATAAGAAAAAATGAAGACTCCATTAGAAAAAGCGTAGCAGCTGGATCTTGCACGAGTATGAGCACAATTTCATATGTAAGAGATGTTACAATGGAAAATATGGAAAAGGCATTAGTGATATGGCTAGAAGACCAAACTCAAAAGCGGGTTCCAATTGATACCAGTGGCATTACAAATAAGGCTTTAAAGATTTATGAAACTCTTAAGAATCAGTTACCGTCGACTTCGCCAGATGAAAAGAAGGTATCTTTTTCCGCAAGCCATGGTTGGTTCGAGAGATTTAAACAAAGACATTCTTTACATAATCTAAGATTGAAAGGTGAAAGAGCATCTGCTGATTCGGATGCAGCACAACAATATCCAGCAAAATTTGCTGAAATCATTGCCGCCAACTCCTGCACTCCTGACCAGGTCTTCAATGCTGACGAGTCCGGGTTATTCTGGAAAAAAATGCCAGAAAGAACCTATTTGGCTAAAGCTCACAAATCAGCTAGTGGTCATAAGGCAGCGAAAAGTCGTATAACAGTTCTTTTCTGTAGCAACGCTTCAGGCGATCATATAATGAAACCATTGGTTATTAACAAATCGAAAACACCACGCTCATTTAAAGGAATAAACATCAAAAACCTTCCCGTTTATTGGATGGCTAATTAAGACACTTTTATTAATTGATAATGCACCAGGTCATCCTCAAGATTTACAACACGAAAATGTACAAATTGTTTTTTTACCAAAGAATACAACTTCCTTATTACAGCCGTTAGATCAAGGGATAATTTTGACTTTCAAGGCACTGTATATCAAGCAAACCTTCAGGTATATTTTAGAACAAATGGAGAATGATGGATCTCTTACTCTTATGGATGCTTGGAAGAAATTTACAATCTTAGATTGTGTTAAGCATGTTGGACTGTCATATACCCAGATTAAACAATCAACGCTCAATGCCTGCTGGAAAGCAATATGGCCAGTTCCTGTTGAAGGTGAGAATTATAGATTACCATTAGAGCATGAATATTCTCAGATCACTGAGTTGGCGCATACTATAGGAGGAAAAGGTTTTAAGGATTTAGCTGAGGCAGATATTCAAGAAATAATGGCTGATGAAGAACTAGATGAGGATGATTTAGTTAACATGATTCATGAAACAAATAAACGTGATGAAGACAATGATCCTGATGAAGAGCAATCTGAACCAGTTGCGTTCACAGCAAGAGTCATCAGCGTAGGACTTGAATTGGGGAGAAAATTGGGTAATCATTTTTTACAAAATGACCCGAATGTTGAACGAGCTCTCCGATTCCAGCGGGATATTAGTAAGTGCTTAAATCAATATGAGGAGGTCTATAAAGATTTAACGAAAAAACCTACACAATTGTTAATTACGGATTTCATTACAAAGTCTCGTCGATCTGAGATTGTCCCTAATTCATCAACCATTGAACCAGAATCGCATCAAGAACTATCGAGTGATGAAAGTGACATCATACCAATCAGGAAGAAAAGACTGATAGTCCATGAAAGTGATGACAGTAATTAAACTTATTGTTAATTTTTTAAGGATCTTATATTTTTTGTTCCTAATGTAAAATGAATTAAATATGTACTTATATTACCTACATATATTTGTTATTTTATGAATGAAGTGTAATTTTATGTTTTTCAAGATGTCTTGCTTTTGTTTTACGTAAATAAATGACTGAATTATGCACATTTTAGTGTTTTGTTTCGTTTTACACGGTTTTACATAGCAAAATCCAAGATTTCGATTTACACGGTTTTGTGCGGAAACTATCTTCAGTGTAAATCGAGGGATAGGTGTAGTTTGTGCCAGGTTTAAATCCTTGGGAAATAGTTTATCCTCCCAAAATTGGTTGAATAGGTTTAGAAGCTTTTTTTGGACGATGCTTGGCAGGTTTTTAATCCCACTCCTCCCCTTGATCCGTTTCTGTACAGGATGACCACAAAATTAAACAGCAATAACTCATGAAATAATGAACTTTTTATGCTAATGCTATTGAAAAGTTGCAAAAAGGGGAAAATATTTTATGCAACAACTTCACGAACACCATTCGTTGCACGAGCAAGTCTATAATCAATCTCAAAACATGCTCGTTAAAGCAGTGATAGTGGAAGTGCTGTTGGGGAATCAGAAAACGTGGGATTTGTTTCAACAAGATAGATTGGATTACCATCAGATGGATCTTGTCTTATGAGGAACATTTGCAACAGAGAATTTCTTGGGAGTTGGATTTTTCTAAATGGACCAATCGCTGGGCCTATGTGGCTTCCAAATTCACCCATCTTGACTCTTTGATGCTGTGTGAAGATGTGCAAACCAATCCTGTTGCTGATCTTCCGAACACGAGCAACAGGATCTCAAACGTCATTTCCATGATCATGCTTCAACGCAGAGGTGGGTCTAGAAAATGTCTTTTAGGGGGAGGGGGGCGATATATGAGGCAGGGTTCCTTCTCGTGCTAAGAGATCCACTGGTGAGAAAATGGACCTCGCAACTTTAATACTTCTTTTGGCATAAAAGCTGCCTATTATTTTTGCTTTGAACTGCACTGAACGGCATTGTTTTAAGGGCGGCAAATTTGAAAACCAACTAACAATTACAGCTGCAGAAAGATTGACCGGAATAAGTATGATGTAGTTTTCAGCAGATAAATTTCGATTGCTTTTAAAAATGACAATTGAGTTAGCTACATTAATCGTTGATATCTAATATCTGACTTGGAGAAAGGGTCAGCAGAATTCAAGTTCGCTCAGGGCTGCAAAATAGTTAGCCCTTATTGTATTCACATAGTATATCATTCCTGTCAGATATATTATTAAAGATGTAAGAACTAGAAATAGCCATCGTAACCGATGCACCGTCAACTAAAGTCGAACTTTCTTCGTGTACTTCATGTTTTAGTTCACTATGATGTTCCGCCGCAGCTGCTACATCATCTACAACTTCGTAAATGCCGTTATTCTATTTTACCTCACACATAAGGATATATCGTTGGATTCTTCAGTTTCTACAGCTGTGCACACATGAAAATCTGTGGTAGAAGGGCAATCGCCATTCTCTTACCCAGAGGAAGGATGGTGAAAGCTATGACATTGAAGGGATCTGACTTGACGTCATTAGCAAGCAGAGAAATGCAGTCTGGGAATCTTCAGGGAGCCGTTGCTGACCAGTGGAACCTACGATTGCTGTCAGTGCGTACGACTCACTTATGTGAGTCGTGCGTACTGACTGACAGCAATAGTATGTTTCTAAGGGAACAACCCTTCCTAAGACGCCGTTATTGGCTCGGGAGGGTTTAGTCATTTGAGGGGTGAACAGGTTGTAGAGTTTCATGCTGCCCTGTGGATGGACACTATGGTCGACACTTATTGTTGACCACCAGGCACCACAATATCTATTTGCCACATGGAGCGAACTTGGATATCTGCTGCTGCCCCTTTCTTCAGATCTGACATTAGCTCGGTCCACTTTACATCAGCTGAGGTTAGCTTATTAGCCAATGGTGCGCCTTCGGGTTCCAACTTCATCTGGTATGACTCAGACGATTGCGCAAAACAAAAAGGAACAAGTCAACCCAGACCTACGACAAGATCAGAGAATATGCCTTTATTTTTTAGAGTATTTCGGGGATTGAAGCTTTGCAGTTGTTAAAACTCCCCAATGTAATTTTGCAGTTGAATTAAATTTTTACATTTGTTATAGTTTATTTTGTTGTTTGAAATGGCTTTCCGTAACTAAGGCTCAATTCTTATATTCGACCTAATGCACATCACGTGATCGACATTACTCTCGGTCAGACCGATTCAGCCTTATTCGTGAATAACACCTTTCCGTCTGCAGTTTGTAGGGGACGCGGAAAAATATCTATAATACGAGATGGTTGGTAACCCTTTCTGTACTCAAGTGTGTGTGTTTGGAGGGGGAAAGGTTTCAGTTCTATCCCCACTCCCGCCACTTGAGATTTTGAGTAACATATTTTTTCTAGGGATACATCTAAAATTTCGAGCATCAGACTTGCCCGTTTTAGGAAATGATATTAAAATATGTCAACTTCCATAATTCGTAACTGTTAATTCGTAACTGCTAATTATTGAACCTCATGCTGTGTTTATAACGTTATTTTGAAATGTCAACTTCCATTTCAAAGTTTCTGAATATGCCATTGGCAACGCTGTGATGAACGTAGGTGTGACTTTCATTCTTGCCATTCGTAACAAACCAATTCGTAGACGTTTGTTGTGCGAAGCAGATACATTCGTTACGAAACAATGAAAAAATTAATTCTCAGCTTCAACGTCAAAAAGTGGTTCTTTTCTGCGGACTTTCGTCATTTGTTTCTTCTCGTTTGTGCGCGGAGACTTTGCTGTGTCAGCCTACGCCAGCCAGTATCTAAAGTATCAACGTGGGACGCAAGTGTGCTCAGTTGAGTGTTTTCCCTGAATACTAGGACGAATAAACGGGTTCCTGGCGCTGCTTGGGGTGATCTTGACATCCTCCTCTGTGAAGGTAAACCTAACTCTCAATGCCCCATTTATCTAGTCATGAATAACGTGTTATGCAGTAGTGAATATATACAATGCACAATTGTTTTATTTCTTTAGCCAATATCGTTGTTTGTCGGGGGTTGGACGCCCAGAAGATTGGTTGCACCGCATTAAGTGCGGACGTCTGTAATATCGCGCTGGTAAGAAATGGTAATATATGGGGGAATATTTAATATATTGGTATTTGAATGGGGGATAAGCAATCATTCTCTTGTTATTTGACTATACTTTAGCTCAGGAGTTATTTCTCGTGTGTTTTATTACTATAATATTTATGTGTTAACTCAGTAACTGAGACGTGCAAGGCTTCGAACATTGCAGGTTTCCGTTTACTCGGTGTTACGATACCAGAGTTGTGTTGTTTTACCTCTGAGCTGCATACAATGGAGTAAGTAGCCAAGTCACAGGTATCCCGAGTGCTCAGAGGAGGTTAGAGGAATCGAACCCACTGGATAGCTGTTAGGAGACAGATTGTAGTCTCCTCTTATGGCCATCCAGCGTGTTCTCTAAAGTTTGCAGGGTATGGCTCTCCTTGTCAAGGCGCCATGGCTTAATGATCATCTGACGGACAGTGGCCTTTCCAAGCCTATCTATGTCCCCTACTGACTGAGGGCAGGGCGAGGAATTTTGAGGAGATAAATCTCAACATCGGTCCAGGTCGAACCTGGGAACTGCAAAGATACTAGAAAGATGTGGCAGTGGCACCGGAAGTTTTGTCTTGGTTACCTAAACCGAAAAAATAAAAATATTAAATTTTGTTTCGTTGCCGAGTGGTTAGCGCGCATGGCTACTGATCTAAGGGACCTGGGTTCGAGCCCCGGGTAAGGCATGGCTGTTTGTGTCGTTTTTCTGCTGAGGGCCTGCCATCCTCTCAGACCTTCTACTATGGGATATAAACTGACAGGCTCCTGTCTGACCTCTGTGGCAAGCAGCTGCTTGAGGGGGTATTTATTTTTCATTTATAAATTTAGCTATGGTAAATTGGTAATACGACCTTCGTTTTAGACTGCTAACAGAATATTCAATAGGAAGGTATATTTGATTTTGTAATAAACCCAGATGAAACGTGGAAGCATGATGGGAAAACTTTACTCACAACACTGGATGTTTCATTCGATTTGAACTCGAAATCGGATTGTAATTATTTTGGCAAACCTCCTGTTGTTCCTCATTGAACAGCGAAGTATTTTTACCGAGTATTTTGATATATTCAATTAGAGTAAA